>LPNX010381920.1:64884-310812 GCA_001517045.1 Pseudotsuga menziesii
TTTTCAATTTTTTAAAAAATAGAAAAAATTTCTTTACGTGGACAAATATGTGTTTAAAATGATGTTGAAATCGAATGTGGTCACTTTCGAAAAATAATAAATAATTGTATAATGCAAAAAAAATTAACAAAAAAATATGCACATCACACTGCATTTTATGTAGATCATGCTCATATATATATTTTTTTTAAATTATTAATGCAAGATTGAATTACTCTACGTGGACACGAGCCACTTATTAGCTTCTTCAAATTTTTAAGGTCACACGGTTCATTAAATGCAAAAATTCACACTTTAAATGACATCGAAATATTTTTAAAAAAATATCACTATGAAGCCAACATAATATTCTACAATTTGTTTTTTTACTGCAAGTCAAAATTCAAATGGCATATATGCGTTTTGAGGGCTTTTATGTAGCACATGAGTAAAAAATCAGGTTTTCATTGCCAAATTTGGCCAAAAAGTGTTACCCATCTTCATGGAATCACCCATGAATTTGTGGTTAATTATTGAAAAAACTAACATATTTTCATTATACTTTAAAGTTGGCTGAATTTGGTGATGCTTATAGGTGTATCTGAAGACTTTAACAAGCTCAAAAGTGACCACCTAGCCTCAAATTCGAATTTCATCTTCAAGGTGTGGGCTAATTTCAAGGAGAAGATCATGGCAATGTGGAGAGAATATCTCATCCAATATTTATTGGAGGATTTGAAGGGATGAGTTGTAGATTTGTTAAGGATTTTGAGGGATAAGTTGAGAGAATAGTGGATCTGTAATTATGCTCAGTTATCTTGAATTCATGTATAAATAGGAGGGCTCTCTCCTCATTTTGTTAGAAATATCTCTAGTGGTTTGGAAGTAGAGAATAGTTTAGAGTTAGTCATAGAATGGATTTTTGATTGTTATGTAATGGAGATTATGCTTTGATGCAAATCTTGTTACTCTTCCATGTTAATATAGATTTTCAGCACTTTCTTTCTTATAAATTGATAGCATAGATTTATGTGAGCTCACAAGTTAATGTTGATTATTTTCAATCAGTTTATTTCATGCAATTTGAATCTTTCTTTACCAAGTTAATTTATGCGATTTCATGTTTTCTGCAATTAGATTTATTTGTTTTTTGCAATCAGATTTATTTTTATGTCATTTCTTGTTTCCATAACTTAGATTCAAGTTCAGTTGTAGAATAAGTTAGTAATACTCTGCCCCTGCATATATTTTGTATGTACCTCACAAGTTTACTCTCTCTCCGGGTTGACAATTAAATCGTTGGATATATGTTATAAAATTGTTTAATATTTTCCCCAACACCAGTGCTGGAGTGGTTCCATATCTTGGTCCCAAGCCAGATTCCCCATTCAACAGAATGGTTATTCAACTCAAGGTTGAGTCCCCTAGTACTGGACTAGTTCCACATCTTCATCCCAGGGCAGATGTCTCCATTCTCATAAGATAATGGCTCTCGATGTTGCTCAAAAAAATCAACACTCCCTCTCAGCGAGAGAGGCATTCTCTGCCATGTCAATGTTGTCGTGGAAGTACACAAGCTTTGATGTTGTTAGAGGCTTGGTCAAGATATCTGCAATCTATTCATCCATACTAATATACTGCAACTTCGGAGCACCTCTTTATACTAGGTCTCTGATGAAATGATACTCCATTTTAATGTGTTTCGATATGTCATGAAACATCAGGTTCTCCGAAAGCTTAATGCAACTCTGATTATCGCAATGGATGATCGTTGAGTCAAGATTTCCACCGAATAGATGAAATAAAAAAATTCTGAGCCTAACTGATTCCTTGCAGGCATCACTTGCAGCAATATACTCTGCCTCAGTTGTACTCTGATTTATGGAACCATGCTTCGTGTTGGACCAGGAGATCATTTTACATCCCATACTAAAGCAGTAACCAGAGGTGTTTTTTCGGTCTGCTGCACTAGCAGCCCAATCTGAATCATCATATCCTGATAATAATACTCCACTACTGGAAGTATACACAAGCCCATAAGTGATAGTACCTTGCACATATCTGAGTATGTGTTTAGCATCTACCCAGTGTATGTGCTTCGAATCGAACATGAACTGACTCAGAGCATTCACTGTATCATAGATATATGGTCTTGTATGCACGAGATACATCAAGGATCCAATAAGCTGTATGTACAGAGTACAGTCCACACCTTGGGAACTGGTGGCTGCAACTTTGTCAAGTCAATAGTCATGGGTACACTCATGGAGTTGCAGTCATGCATTCCAAATCTCTGCAAGATGTCCGATGCATACTTTCCTTGTGTCAGGAAAATCTCGCCTAGCTTCTACCAGACCTCTAAGCCAAGGAAATAGTGCATCAAACTGAGATCCTTCATCTCAAATTCAGAGGTAAGCTCCCTCTTACATTGTTCTATCAATTGTTCATCACCTGTAAAAAACAAGTCATCCACATATAGAACAAGGATCAAGTTATGATTATGAACAACCTTAAAGTACAAGTTGGAGTCAGTTGTAGTTTTAGAAAACCCCAAACTATGGAGAAATGCATCCATCATTGCATACCAGACTTTCGGAGCCTGTTTCAGTCCATACAAGGATTTCTTCAGTTTACATACGTGGGTCTTATTCCCATGAGTCACAAAGCCTTCAGTTTGTTCAATATAGAATTCCTCCTCAATCTTGCACTTGAGAAAGCCTGTCTTTACATCCATCTGATGTAACTTCCATATGAATACTGTAGCAAGAAAAATGATGGTTCTGATGGTAGTATACCTGGAAATAGGAAAAATGTCTCATCATAGTCAATGCCTTCTTTCTGAGTGAAGCCGTGAGCTAGGAATTTGGCCTTATACTTCTCTACATTGCCATCAACAGCATGCTTGATTTTTGTAAAGCCATCTGGATGTCACCACTGACTTTCCTTTTGGTCTCGAAATAACTTCCCACACATCATTCTTCATGATTGAACTGTACTCTTCAATCATGTCATCAAACCATATCTGTTGACTTTCTGCTTCTTTGTATGAGGAAGGTTCTACACTAATGAGCTAGCTCATAAGACCGAAGTACTCCTGTGGTCTTATGCTTTCTCTGAAAATCCCGAGAGGAGCTTTATGATTCTCAATGTCTTGTCTCATTTATCAATACCAGGTAGGTCTCCTTTTGGAAGGAGGAACTTCAAGCAGTTCTTTTGGTGGACTGTCAGTATCCTCAAGTGCATCTGTAATTTGATCCTCAAATTCTACTTCCTCCATCTGAATTTCTAAATCTGAAACCTCAGGAGGAGGTACCTCATCTTCCTTTAAAATCTCATGTTTGAAGAAACATAGCTTCCTCGTGGAAGATTACATCTCTATTGACTTCAATGTACCTGTAACCGAAAAATATACCTTTCTTACCGGAAGGATCTAGCTTGGCCCTCTTTTCCTTTGAAACATGAATGTAAACTGGAGTGCCAAATATCCTCATGTGGTCAGCTGCAAGTTTCTTTCTGATGAAGAATTCTTCTGGAGTTTTCTCCCCCAACATAGCATGAGGACTTCTTTTTTGTATATACACAGCAGTACATACAACTTCAGCCCACAAAGATAAAAGAAGATCTAAATCAGAAACCATGGCTTTAGCAGCTTCACAGATCATTTTGTTCTTCTTTTCTACAACCCCGTTCTGTTGAGGGTTGTATGGTATTTTCAGCTCTTTCTTGATTCCTACTTCTAGACAAAAATCATTAAACTCATTAAATTCATACTCACCTTCGTTATCTGATCTCAGGATACGGATGTGTCTGCCAGTCTGATTTTCAATCAGAGCCTTCAACTCTTTGAACGTATGAAAAGTTTCACTTTTGGCCTTGAAGAAGTAAATCCATGACTTTCGAGAATAATCATCTATAAACAAGACATAATATAAACACCCACTCAAGGAGGGTGAATACATAGGCCCACAAATGTCAGAGTGAATCAAATCTAAAATGCCTTTAGATCTATTCTTGCTTCTAGAAAAGGATTTGTTAGTGTTCTTACGTAAAGCACATCCTTTGCAAATTCCATCATGTTTTGGAGATACCTCTAGCATACTTGTGACCATCTTCTGCAAGCCTGGAAGAGTTGTGTAGTGAAGGTGTCCAAACCTTCTATGCCACAACTCACATGGATCAACTGTATGATGTGCCAAAGCATGAGTGGAATCTTCGAAAGCCTTGTAAAGACCTCCCTCTCAAACCCCGATCTGTATAACTAAGCTTAGCTTTTCATTCTTTGCCCATAATATGACCTTCTTGTCGATGAAGAGGACTCTGTAGCCTTTTTCTTCTAAGCCAGCAACAGATAGAAAGTTCTTCTTCAAAGTAGGAACATATAAGACATCATCAATATGTAAAACCATACCTGAATCAAGTTGAAGTGAAGTTGAGCAACTCCTTCAATCTTGTAAGTGGAGTCATCTCCAAGTTCCACCTGTATAGTGAACTTTTTAATTCTATAACTAGTGAGAGCTCCACGGTTACCTGTCATATGCCTGGAGGCACCACTATCCACTAACCAAGAGGTAGCATTGTTTGTGATGGATCCAGAGAGAGTGGAGATCAGGAAGTACTCTCTTCTAGGTTCGTCTTCTTTGTTGGCCCCAGTGTTCTTCTTTTTCTTATGTTCTTCTTATACTTAAGTTCTTCTTTTTCTTCTGCAGCAAACGCTTTAAATCTTCTTTTGAATTTCTTCTTGGTCTACCTGGAATCCTTGGAAAAGTGCCCAAACTCATGGCAATTATTACATTCCACTTTTGAAGCATCATAGTATTTGCCTTAAGGTTTCTTACCCTTCTTTTGTTGAGCGGAGGGCTTCTTGAACTTCTTTGTATTTGCTGCAAGTGCAAGGTTCTCTTCCTTAGTTGCATTGCCTGAAGCCCTTCCCTCTTCTTCCAAGCAATCATGCCAAAGTCTTTCAAAGTTTGGTTGATTCTCATGTCCTCTAACAGATGCCATGAATGTTTCCCAAGAGTTTGGGAGACCATTGAACACAGTTTGCACAAGGTCATCGTCATCAACAGCAATACCAATAGCAGTAAGTTGATCTCTTGCCTGTGCAATCTTAGTGAAGAAGGGTCCAACCCCTACATCATTGTTCATCTTCAATGTTTGGAGCATTTTCTTCAAGACTCTCTTCTAACTGGGAGCCTTCTTCTCATACAAGTTTGTCAAGGTGTCAAAACATTCTTTGTCTGTCTTCAGTGATGTGATGTTGGTCATTAAAGTTTCTTTGACATAACCATAAATAATCCTCCTAGCCTTAGCCTGCTTCTTCTTGAAAGCAGTCCTGTCAGCATTAGATGTTGGCTCTTCAATGGTGTTGAACACAACAATGATCAAGGTCATTTTCCTCTAGAATAGCTATAAGCCTAGCTTTCCAAGAGTTGTAGTTGGATTAACCTTGAAGCTTATCTTCCGATCTAAAGATGTTGGTAGCCATCTCTGCCACTTGGTCAAATGTTCAATCTGCAAAATATCCCAAGGTCTACGAAGACAACAACAATCTCATTTTATTGTGTCTTCACATGCTAAGTTCTGATATCATGTTGAATTTTTAGCATTAGCATGAATACTTTAAAATTTGCAGACTAACATATAACTAATGACAAGTGCAGTAAATAGAATCAACACATCAACACACTGAACACAAGAGTTTTTCACTAGGGAAACCTTTAAAGGACAAAAACCCCAAAAGCATTAGTAATTCATCTCATAAATGAGATGACTGAGCTCTTTTCAATGATTCCACAAACCTTAATGAGTTTGTACCACAAAAATCACAGAATATAATTTTACACAAAAAAATGCCAAATTAGGATTGTTACCAAATTAGGGCTTTCTGCCCTAATTTTCTCTCTCTTGCCCAAAGAATCAGACTGCCTGAATTAGTTTCCCGTGACCCTATATGTCTTCCCGAACCTGCTGCTAAGTTGCCCGGATCTTTTCTTCTCTTCCTGAATCTGTTGCAGCTCTTCCTGAGCCCTGCCCAACCTTCATTACTGCTTCCCAAGGCGTGTTTTGTTGCCCGAAGGGAAAATTAGTCTTCCTGGGTTCTATCCAGGCCCTGTCCGAGTTGTCCGAAGATTTGTCGGGCTACCCTACTGCTGCCCGTGCCCTGATCAGGCCTCTCTTCTGTTGGCTCGAGGGCTGGTGTCCTGCCCAAAATTATTCTAGGCATGTTTGTTGCTGGCCCGAGGCCATACAGGCTGCCCCAAGCCTGTTGTAGCAACTCGTGGGCACTTGTAGGCAGCCTCGAGCCTGCTGTAGCGGCTCGAAGGCAAGGAAGGGTTTCCCGTGAAGAAATGGCACCTTACCCAAGGAGTAGAGAAGTTGCACGGTGAAGGAGGGTTGCCCGCGAGGAAGAGGGGCTGCTCGTGAATTAAAACACCTTCCCGTGAGGAAGAGGGTTGTCGTGAGGAGAGTGATGTAGAGGGTTAAATCCTAGTTGCTGCAAAAGACGAAACCCTAGTTTAGGGTTTATCAAAATCAAGAGTGGATGCCTTAGTTAGACTCATCCATGTTAGGGAATAACCACAAGATAAAATTTCTTCTTTGAGCCAATGAATTCTTCTTGTTGGAGCAGCTGCACCTATAAGAGTGTGTAATAATGAAATGGATTGATCTTCTTTTATATCTCCTTTGAGTCACCTGTAAGTGGACCAAAACTCAAAAGAACAAAATAATATTCTTTTATTCTTTTATCACTTTGACTTTTACCTTTAGTGGTACTAAAGTTATTTTTGGACTTTCACTTTGACACCTCAGTGGTATTAAGGATCCTTATGTATTTTAGACTTTTGTTTTAGCCTTCTTCAAGTGCCATGTGGTCAAAAAATAAGTGGTCAAGGTGGTCCTTCATCTCCACTGAAAGTACATCATCATAAACAGAGAGAATTACTAATGATTTTATCTCACACTTTATATGACCAAGATCGAATACTAAGGTGTCTTAACCAAGGGTAGCTAAGCCTTGGAGAATAACACAAATCCCACTGATCGAGGGTCAGAGTGTCACACATGCCCAGACTCGGTCTAGGGCCTACAGTGTAATCCTAGTAACAGACTAGGTGCCTCAGCCATACGCTGCATAATTTGACACAAAGTCAAATACTTGGTAACAGACCAAGCACCTCCATTCTGTCAAAGAATGGCCCTCAGACCCAGGCCGAGCCCCTAGTCCGGGACTAGCTTAAATTCCTAGTAACTAACCAGGGGCCTCCATTCAAAGAATGGCCACTCAACTCTAGGGCGAGTCTCCGAGTGTTAGACTAGTTCCGCATCTTGGTCCTGGACCAGATGTCACCATTCAATAGAATGGTCACTCAACTCAAGGTTGAATCCCCGAGTGCTAGACTGGTTCCATATCTTGGTCTCGGACCAGATGTCACCATTCAACAGAATGGTCACTGAACTCAAGGTTGAGTCCTCGAGTGCTAGACTATTTCCATATCTTGGTCCCAGACCAGATGTCTCCATTCTCCTAAGAGAATGGCTCTCGATGCTGCTCAAAAAAATCAACAGTACCTAAAAGGTCGACTCGACAAACTCGGCTTCCTACAGGGTATAAAGATTGTCTTAATGACTCGTGTAATGAATGGCATAAAACCATTGAATTTTGAACAAGCCAAAGATAAGAAAGAATTGACAAATGCTATGAATGAAGAATATAACTCGTTAATGAAAAATCAAACTTGGGAATTAACAAAATTCGTTGAGAATAAAGTTCCCATAGTATCTAAATGGATGTTCAAATCCAAGTGTAAAGTTGATGGCAGTACTGATAAATAAAAAGAAAAACTAATTGCAAAAGGTTATTCTCAAAAAGAGGGAGTTGATTTTGAAGATACATTTGCCCCAGTAGCTAAAGTTGAATACAATTAGAGTACTTGTTACATTGGCTACAAAACATAAACAAGAAATACATCAATTAGATGTCAAATCTGCTTTCTTGAATGGTGAGCTAAAAGAATAAGTGTATTTGATTCAACATGAGAGATTTGTAAAGAAAGATCAGAAGCATATTGTTTTCATATTAAAAAAAAATATCTATGGTTTGAAACAGGCCCCTAGATCATGGTATATAAAGATTGATTCATTCTTTAATCAGGAAGGTTTTATGAAAAGCAAAAGTGATCCTAACCTTTATGTTAAGAAAGATAAAGAAGGAAATTTTTATCCTTGTATGTTGATTATCTCGATATCACGGGGAATGCATTTAAGTTGATTGAAGAAAATTAAAAGTCAATTGTCATAGGAATTCGATATGAAAGACCTTGGTGAATTGCATTAATGTTTAACATTTGACTTTTGGAGGGAGGCAGATAAAACATTGATTACTCAAAGCAAATATATAAAGGAAATTCTTAAAAGGTTCAATATAAGAGAATGCAAGGCAATGCCAATTCCTTTAGATCAGAATTTGAAGTCGTATAGTGATGATGGAACTGAAAAACAGCTGGTACTTCGTATCATCAGCTGGTGGAAAATTTGAATTAACTGACCACTACCAAGCCAAACATATCATATGTAGTCAATGTTCTTAGTCAGTTTATGGCTAAGCGTTGTGAAACACCTAGAAAGCTACAAGGAAAGTCCTGCAATATGTGAAAGAAACAATTAATTTTAATCTTATGTATACTAATGAATTTGATGTTGAGTTGGCAAGTTTTTCTAATTAAATTAGGCTGGAAATCCTTATGACAAAAGGCCTACCTCAGGATATGCTTTCAACATAGGATCAAGGGTTGCATCATGGAGCACTAAAAAGCAGCCAACTGTTTCATTATCTTCAACAAAAGCTAAGTGCAAAACCATATCTAGTGCTACCTGTAAAGCAGTTTGGGTAAGGTGAGTTATTGAGGATTTCAACAGAAATCCATTGTGATAATCAAAGTGAAATTAAATCGGGAACATAGCCCAATGTATCATGCAAGGTCAAAGCATATTGAGTTACAACACCATTTCGTGAGAAATAAGATTGAATCAAATGAAACTTGAATTGATCTATTGTAATACAAGAGATAATGTTGGAAATGTATTTACCAAATCTGTTGAAAATATTCAATTTCAAATCTTTAGAAAGAAGTTAGGTGTTGTAGAAAATCCATTTCTTCATAAGGGGTAATGTTGGAATAATGTCGACATTAGGCTTTGTAGTTGTTATTGGGTTGATTGTGTATCTTCCTAAAAGTTAGAATGTGAGTGGTTTGAGATCCAAAATTGTAGGATATTGGTCTTGCTTTGTTGAGGATAATCTCAGCCATATATTGTAATTGATTTCTTGAATTAAACATATTGGTGTACCCACCATCTCTTTGTGTTGAGCCTCTACTTACTAATAAATTGTGTTGTCTGTGTTATTATTTCTTTGAAAGTTGTATCAAGTATGGATGCTAATTCACCCACTTGTTGAAGAGTTTGCACTCCTTGCAAACTAATTTTTCAACGACTTGACTTTCTTCTACTATGGCCACCAAGATTGCATATTGACCCATCTTTTGACACAAGAAAACAATTCATGGGACTCCAATGTTTCTTCTCTTGGTTTCAGTGCACCTAAGTCCCCCTTTCTTACTTCCTCTCCCCACCTTCCCAATGGGGTCTTAGCTATGGAATTCATCCATTCTTGTTGAAACTATCTCAAACCTAGCCTACACTTGGATGAAACCATCACAACGGTTTCACAAAAGTGGGCAACATCTCGCAAGCAAAGACACCCATTGAACAAAATGTTCTCAAAATGAAGAAAACCAATTTAGTGTTATGAGCATTGTCACCCTCCAAATACCTTGCAGTGTGAAATACCAAATTGCCATATTAGAGAGGTCATTTTTTCTATGTAAAAGCCAAGTTTGGGCTTGACTTATGTAGTGTTGGTCTAACGAGGCTCAAAACCCGTGGCCTAGTCCTAGCAGGTCCTCTTGGCTTTCATTCCATTAGTGTTGGCTTAGTGGTAATGTCGACTACCCCTTGATGGGCAAAAGTTTCTCATCATTTTAGACCATTTATCCCTTGAGTTGGTGTCTGATGCTTCTTATGATAACTCCATTGGGATACATGGCTTAGAGGCTCCCAACTACACTTATGTTTATGCCTTATAGAAGGTGATTGTGTACAATGGGTTACCATACCCATTTTAGCACACCCCATTATGCCCACTTCGACCTACCTTTATTATGTATAGACTGCCCTCCTAACTCGAGCAAGCCAAATTGATGATGATGTCAAACTTTGAACCGATACCACCTAAAGAAGGAGGTTGTCGAGGACAAAAGCACAATGTCAAGGTTAGATAGGGCATTACACCCTCCTCCCATGCTCAACATTCCATCAAAGTTACAGCAATTCATCAGATTTTACCATTATTTTATGGTGTATGAGGTTTAGTCTCTAACTTGTGAAAGACAAACCCTAAAAGACTTGTTGAAAAATCATTTTAAATTATTTAAACATTTTAGGTTGGTTGGTTTGTAAAGGAGATTAAGTTGGTTTAAGTCACATCTAAATAAAGCAACTCCTCATTTTTACTTGAGATCGTGGGATCAATAAAGTCATTTCTATTTTTCTATTTTTCTTCTTGTCTACATGGTATAAAGTGGTGTGCACACTCTTCTTGGCATCCTTGAGGCTTCAATGTGGCATGTTTTGGTGATTAAAGGTTGATGTTTAGTTTTGCAAGGCTTGCTTCTAGAGAGCAATTCTTAAGAGGTTACTAGTTTCTCCATTATTTTTTGATTATGATAAGATATATGGTTTTCATTCTCTTGCACTTTCGGAAACATCCAACGTCAGAGTAAATTAGGGTTTTATATGCATAAAAGTGTTGTAGGTGAGACATCCCTCTCTATAGGGTCTCTCTTGATAAGTCTTTTAGACCTCTTTTGCCATAATTAGGTCAAAAACAACACAACCTACAGTTTTTTGGTTTCCCTCTAATTCATCTAATTCATCAAAATAGGATTGTCAATTCTTGAGAGGAACACTAACCACAATTTCTCAATGGCGTCAAAGGGAAGAGACTTGGATATCTCATCTTCACTTGGAATCTTTTTATTAAATATTTGTATCATATTGCAAAAAATACAAAAAAAAAATGAATGTAGTGAAAAACACTAAAAATTGCATATTTTTGTACAGATCCAAAAATATTTTTTTGTGCCCTGCTCATTTAACTCTGATTTTTTTAAATATTTAATTGCAGCAATAAATTTCATATTGAAATTACATATTGAAAAAATCCAAAAAATGGAAAATTTTTGGCCCCAAGAGTGTCCTAAAGAGGTGAAGTTGTCTTGGGGTAAGGTGACTTCAGCCCTAAGGGGGTGTTTGAGATCTAATTGTTCAGTTATTGCAGGTCCATCTTGACGGAAAAATCAAACCCTAGGGGTTTGAGAAAATTTGGGTGACATTTTAGGTTACCCGAGAGGACCCTACAAGGTATTGAGGCCAAGGAGTTTTCCAATATGTTTTTAACTAGGGGGATAGGTGCACCCTCCTTTATTTGTCATTGGGAGGTAAAATTTGCAAAATTTCATCAATTGGTTTGAGAGGTATCTTCGGTTTTCTATCGTTAGTTTTTACTGCAGAAAATTGCAACAGTAAGTTGCATCTTCATTATTGCTCCTACCCTTCCAAGTCTATGGGTACACTATACTCCTCTTTCATGGACTCCATTAGGCATTGGTCTACTGACAATGGGAAGGTTTTGAAGGGATTGTATTGTCTTTTGTCATGTTAATATAGAACTATCCATACCTCATTCGAGGAGCCTCCCGAGGCCCGAGAATGGTCTAAAGAGGAAGGGGGTTACATTGAGTACTGACAATGGGAAGGTTTTGAAGGGAGTGTATTGTCTTTTGTCATGTTATTATAGAACTAACCATACCTCATTCGGGGAGCCTCCTGAGGCCCAAGAATGGTCTAAAGAGGAAGGGGGTTACATTGAGGTGACATTGCCTATACCTCCTTGAAGAGTTGTCAATTATAGCACTGGATCCACATATCCAAATTGGGTCCACTTATCTTCGATCGTGAAAAAGTGCTAGTTTTTTAGGTAACAAACACCAACTTACATTGAGGTGACATTGCCTATACCTCCTTGAAGAGTTGTCGATTATAGCACTGGATCCACGTATCCAAATTGGGTCCACTTATCTTCGATCGTGAAAAAGTGCTAGTTTTTTAGGTAACAAACACCAACTCCTCCATCTCAACCTTCATCCCAATCATAGTGTACTTTGATCTAAAAGCTCAATGATCCCAATCATAGTATTTTGATCTAAAAGCTCAATGATCATCATGTCGTTGACATCTATCCTTGTATCGCTCATACATGTCGTAGTGAGGTTGTTCTTCAATGGTGTCTTGCAAGCTTCAATGGTTTCATACATCTATTTTTTCATGTCTTCTTCATGATAGGAGGGATCAAATGATCTTCATAATAGCAAGAATACTTCTCTTCACTTTGGAATGTTCCTAGTGTGTTTGCTGCACTACAAAGAATTGCAGGTGCTCTAGTTACAACGTCCATAAAACACAACAAATCAACCTCCAATATTGTACATTTCCAAGAAAAAACGAAAGTGCCATCTAGATGGTGACACTTTAAGAAAAGGACTAGTCATTTCTACACTCCTCAAACACACCTCAATCAAACAAATCAGTGGAAAAAATAATAATCAAAGCAACACCATATCAAAGGTGTAGATTATCTCAAGCACAAACATCACACAAATCATCGAAATCTCACAAGCATCTCACCCAACAACTTCTCACGTGCCTTATCACCTTATCTCAAGCATTGATCAGCGTCAGTCACTCGGGTGAGAGCATCACACCTGTAATCATCCTCTAGCAGCTCCTTCTACGCCATATCTAACGTATGGACTCGACGTCAATTGTTGACATCACACCCGAGATTATCCACCCAAAATGATCCTCTAATGGCTCCCTCTCACGGGAAGCAACCCATTCCATACACGGATATGGAAAATCACAAAATATGTGCTCTAATACCATGTTGAAATTAAATCCATGATACACAGATTTTCACTTGCTATGAATCAAAAGCCCTATAACCACGAAACTGAAACTCAGGATACCCCTATCTAAGCGCAATGATTCCATTCTAGGGAATTCAAAACAACAGGATGAATAATACTAAATCTGCCTAACAGATTTCTGAAATTTTGGGCAGCAGCTTCAATTTCCAGTGATTATCAAAGCCCTATAACCAAGAAACTGGAACTCAGGATACCCCTATCTAAGCACAAAGACTCCACTCTAGGGAATTTAAAACAACAGGATGAATAATGCTAAATCTGCATAACAGAATTCTGGAATTTTGGGTAGCAGCTTCAATTTCCAGTGATTATCACATCACACTTTAATACTCTGACAGACAGAAACTACCACAGCAACTACAAGCTCAAAACATCTGTTGTAACTCCTACTGTCTATCTCTGGATAGAATGAAACCCCCTCTCACACTATTGCAAAACAAGGACTGGTTACAAATTACAAAACTAAACACTACAAGAGGTGTGCCTTGATGCGCCTCCACCTCTCCATCAAAGAGCTAAAATCCTAACTATAGGAGTCTGGTGTATACTCTAGAACACCCAACCTCCATGAATGCATTCGCTACCAATCCTCATTCACCGCACCTTAACTAGAAGTAAACAAAACCCAAAGCCCAGCATGTAGCACCTTCTCTCTTAGAGATATAAGCCCCATCCAAATCTGAAATATGCATGCAATTGCCTAAATTAGAACTGCGCCTAAATGAAACTAAGCTATTGCTTCTAAATCTGGAAAAAGTATGTGCCTTACTTGAACTGAAGACAGCAGCTTTAAACAAGGCAAATCTACAGCTCCCAATTGCCCGCTTGAAGCTCAATCACAGAACTGCCTATAACATCATCAGCAGTTGGGATTCTCCTGGAGGTTTCTTCACTGCTGCGTCCTCCTCCATGCTGCCTTCTCTGCTACGAATTTGCGGAGTGCACCATGACCAAGGAAGAATCACCTTCAAAGCACAAGGTAAAGCTTAAAAAAGCAATGCCTACATAGGCCCTGTAATATAGTTTTCCAATATAAGAATAACATTTCTGAGAGCAGAAAAGATTCTAAAATGATATGGCATTGGTTAATATAAAGACATGGATGACCTTCATCTAAAAATGGTAAATATCCCATGATCACCCTAGTTTGACCCTACTGGCTCAAGGGATGGATAAGAATTCTCCACTATAACTTAGTTGATACAGGATGGTGATGAACAACAAATTAATGGCAGATGATTAGTCCTTACATTAACATGAAGTTTATTCTCATGGTTACATGAATGACACAACTGTTCTGGTTTACTCTAGATGAACCTTTATTTGCTCCATGTACCACAATGGCAAAACATTTACATTATCACACATCATAATATGAAAACAACTAGATCAAGAAAAAGAATCCAGAGTCAAGATTTATCAAGATTCATATAAATTTCAATATGCATCCCTCGAATTACACAAGTACTAATGCTTACTAAAGAAACACTCTTTACCTAAAAACACATTAGACCAAGTTGATCTTAACTAACTCACATGTGTCTAAATATCCTAACAATAATACAATATACATTCCAATATGCCCATGATACATCACCCCCTTCTTCATATTGGACGGTACATCTTCTATTTGTTGAAGTAAACCGACAAACACTGACCTAAAGCTAACAACCAACTTGAGAACACTGCACAGATCTCGACTTATCTAATCTTCTACTAAATAAATATTTTTGGTTCTTGTTTAAGTGGGCAAGTTCAGTAATGCTACTACTGGCAAACCAACAGAAAATGAGAACCTAATACATGCCATTAAAACAACAAAAGCAAGATCTAATTTGGATATTGCATGTACAAATATTGAAATTGATTACAGAACCATAAATACATTACTTTTCCACTACTTGCATTCTAAACACGGCAATGGAAACCAAACTTGCCATCTATAATCAAAATGACAGTTCATAGTTTAGCTTCCAAACACATGTTAACCTCACTGTAACTCCCACCGACACCCAAACATAGGCTGCATTTGATGCTGGGATTTGAACAGCCCTTAAAAATTCCACATAACTGCATTGTCGTAGATAAATTGTAAAACATGTCCTACCAGACCAGAGTACTTGTTAATAGTTACATCTACAATAGGCAAAGAATGTGGAAAAACATTTACAAATACATATCAAACTCAGCTGTAGCGGATGACAAGTGTTGAAATGTAAATCATCAAGTTGACAATGGACATTAACAGATGATAACCTTGTGTTAGTGGAAATTAACAGACCTGTGCAGAACTATGAGTTTCTAAGAACTGAAGGAAAATCATTGGAAAAAAAATAATAATAATCCAATTCTCATCAACAAGCTTCCGGATAATGTGAGCAGTGTTATATAGTAAGATCTCTATTGGTAGACTCCGAACTGTAAATTGGAAATATTGACTTGAGCATGCTAGAAGATAATCATAACAACGCACAAACAGGTATCTATTGGTCTGCTTCTACTCAAAGTGGTTTCTCGATAACTTCCGGATAGGAAAACGAGAATTCTTTATTTTGAATCTGAATATTCACCTATAATCACTGTAAGTAGGAAAGTCTCCCTAATTAAGCACCACTCATACTAGAACAATGTATTTCCACAACTACAATAGCTCAGTTAGACTGACGCTATTCTCAGGATCACCTAGACTGAAGTAAGTAAATGATCACCTAGCCTGAACAGTAACTAAAAATCCTTTATGTTACATATGGCAAGTGTCAACAGAGATTGATGCAAATTCCCGTACCTCAACAAAGCAAGATTGAATCAAGAACTGAAAGAACAAAACCATTGCGACATAGTTGTGCAACTAACCATCATGACACATGGAAATGCTTTTTGGTTGCTTCCTGAGTTTATTGAGCTAAAAATTTCTCAAGGAATCATGGCATATTCATATTAAGAAAGCTGTTACTAAATATTAATATTGCCATGTTTAAACCACAGTGAAGAAATCAAGCTAGGCATACAATGAAATGTCATTATGTGGCAGCATAAATATATTGCCTTCTTGATCTGCCGTAGTAGTGAAAGAGAAATTAATTCAATCTGATGTTTCTAAAAGAAAGAAATAGACATCAGTTAAATTTCTTCCAAAAGGAAACAGAACAATAACTAACAAATTTAGGAGGTTGTCCTCTTATTACAACCATGATGCTTGTAGCAAGGAGTTGTACTGAAGAAAATGCAAACTGAAAGACGACATTTCCCAGTTTCCAGAGCTCAACAAAGAAAATAAAGAATAAAATCAATTAAAATTTAATCCGACCAAGAAATCTGAGTAAGTGAAGACCCACCAAATGGCCAGAAATGCCTGCATAACATTGATGATGTTAAGGCATAATAAAAACATAAATATCAACAACCCATTAAGCATTATAACTTATAAGTCAGCAGGATCATAAATTTGCATGTTGAATGTAGCAGACTTTGACATACAAGTATGCAATTACACATGTACAGGAACATTAATGGAGTCTAACTCTAAAAAATAAACCAACACATTTTCTCCTAATTACCTGAATTTTTTTCCGTCCCATTTCGTTGGACCCAATTGTGACTGAAGGTACATAGTTACAACCTATACCTCCTTGGCTGCCCAAGTGAAAGGCTTGGCCGTTCAACAGAGTTCAGGGAGTGAATTAATATACCTTTCTCTCAACTATGGGAAAAACGTCTCATGTCCTACTCCAAAATTTGTGATGTTGGCATTCGCTCTGCATTCTAAAATTTCAGACATCTCATCACAACCCACCCTCAGCGATTTGACCTTTTAACCAAAAGCTAGAACAATTTTGACATCTGAAAAGCCTTTAGTACCGTTCAGGTGATGAGACAGATTACAGATGGTTGGTACATGTTATTAAATTAAAACTTCAGATATATCTCATTGCTTTTGTCTGGGACTCCATCCAGAAATAGCCTCAAGTAATTGGTCCTTAGACAATGCCTGGGCTCCACTTAGCTTAATCACAAAAGTGTGGAGGATATTTTCATTTGCAGCAGATATGTTGGCATGATGAACATCTAATTGCATCCTTTGCAATGCAAGCATTACTCTACCAACAGGATGGCTTTCCTTTGGACAGCTTACTCTGACAGTGGCCTCTCCACTCGTCATCTGAACATCAATATCAGAAATAGGATCCACAATTCTGCCATCCTGTATGTTGGACTTAGCCTGCTGCGGCTGCGACTGCTGTTTCTCTTTGTCGGTTTCCATATCCTTGACTTTATTCTGGAGTTCTTGAATGTAGGCAATAGCATCTCCTAACAATGAAGCTTTGTCCATCTTTGATATGTTTGGCACCACCGCTCGCAATGCATAAAATCGTTGGTTAAGCTTCTCACGTCTTTGGCGTTCTGCTTCAACGTGATTGAGAGGCTCTTCTCTTCCATTAGCTGGTTTCCTTCCCCTTTTCCTTGGTCTTCGCTCTTCAACCACCACGGGCCTACGCTCTGAGGCTTCCACATCCGAGTGTTCCTCGGACTCCATAAGGGACGGTCGAGCAGTTACAGCACTTAGGGAAGGACCAGCAGCAGTAATTGACGAAATTCTGCTAGACTGTTTTATCAGATCACGAGTATTATAAATCTCTCCAGCCTCACCATTACTGACATGGCTCCAGTTAGGTGATTGCAACCCATTCTGATTGGCAGTTGTATAAGATATTCTCTGATCGTTTGTTATATAAGGAGGAGCATGGGAGTAAGGGGGGCGGAAAACTTGGTGATAATGACGATCTCTGTCTTCCACTTTGGTGACAACAGATTCGGTAGATTTGCTGAGTTCTTGGCCAAAGATTTTCCAATCATGGGAAGGCTTCAGAGGTGGAGCAGCCTTAGCATTCACCCTTACTGGATTTGGTGAGAAGGGTACAACTAAAGAACTCTTCACTGTTTGTTGGCCTCGATTTCCATCACATGCATTTTCATTGAAACTAGATCTAATCTTATCCATGGCATGTTTACCTTCCCTGATCAACTCGACCGACCCAACTTCCACAACCCCATGTTCCATCGGCAAACAAACAAGTGTCTGAATGCCAACTCTTTTGGCCAGGTATGCTCTAGAGCACATAGCAGTTGATAATTTGCATGGCTCATTCAGCCAGATATATTTTCCGCTAGCGAGGGCTTGGCCAGGAACGCCTACCCCCCGAGGGAACGAGTAGTACATGGAGGCCAAATAAAACATCTCTGTATCAGAAACATTGTCTAATCCCGACACGAAATTACTTTCCTCTTCACACCCACCCCCAAAGAAGCTTTGAAGTTTTTGCAATACCTTTTTCTTCAGTTGCTGGTCTGTTTCTGCGAATCTCTGATCGAAACCCCGTGCTTGATCTGCTTCTTGACCTTCCCGAGGCCCTTTGAAGTAACCATCGCCCCATCCGAGAACCACATCTCCAGTTTTGGATCTGGAGAGTTGCCAAAATATAGCATAAGTCCAGTTCAAGGACGAATACTCCACTAGGTTTTGTAACTTCTGTTGTAATGCACAATCATTGATCCCAGAAACAAGCCCTTCAGAAGAAACATAGCTCATCATCAAGTGCTCGAAAGCATTAGGGCCTAGAAGCGAATTCACCGTGGTTTTATCTTCCTCGTTCCAGAACCTTGATGCAGCAGCCGCGTCGCTCCCCATTTTTTTCCTCAATTAAAGAAACCAAAACAGGGCCAAAATTCACCGATTCTCACGAATGCTTATCAAAGTTCAACAAGTTCTCCCGCTTTAACAAGCCCATTCACAACCGCACACTAATGTCGATGACTGATGGAAATCTCTGTCAAATTCAGCCTCAAGATTTAAACAAAATCTCGAAATTTGCCGCTGAAACCCTTGCCTTTTGTTCATATCGAACACATTTTCATTTCTCCTTAATAATCACAATGAAAAACAAGCAAATAGGACCAAACAAACACAGAAACTTATGAAGCTTCACCAGAATCTGCAGCCACGGAATAGAAAAAGTTCGCACACATCCCTAAATACAAAACCACGGCCTTGGAAATCAGCAAGAATGCCCTGACCTCCTCCGCATTCCATCAAACCAGGGTTCCTTCCCCAGCAATGAATCTCAACCTTCCGACCACCACAAGATTCCTCAAATTCCACAAATTCATCTATCCATGACCGTCAATGCAACCTTTTACGGTCTGACCCAAACTACGACGGCAATAAATTCACAAAACGTCGGGCCTTAACTGGAAAAATACAGTGTCCACCATTCAATAACATTAAAAACAGATTATACTCACCGCGAATCCACGCTTCCGCTCAAATTCGGAGGAAAAATCTTTGAAATCTTCAACGGAAGCCGAAACTCTATCGTCACGCCAGGGTTTTGAGCACCGAAAAGCTTCTTTATTCTATAAGGAGTAATAATAAAATCTTCTTTAAAAGAAAAGGCTCTTTACGAATTCGATCCGTGATAGATTGCTACTTCCTCCACCATTTTCCCGATCAAATATCTCAGCCATTTCCAATCAACGCCGCCCGCTTTTTCATTCCCTCCTCCTGCATCAACACCCAAACCCCCACCCTGACCCTGGTCATCCGTACTTAACCCTGCGTTAACGAGAAGTAGTTAACTAAAATTATTATTCTTCTTATATCGATCACGAGGGCCTGCAGGTTCTTGGACCGAGCAAATATTCACCGCCTCTAAAAAGAAATAATCTAAAATAATGAAATCCGATATTTAAGAATCTTTTTCTTAATTATATAATTATTTTCCAGAAGTTACCGTCGGAGACGTGGTGGTCATTTCTTTGCAGAAGCACGTGATCTTGACGTAGTGAGTGGAGGAAAAGAACGTGGCACCCTCGTGCTAATTTTAAACTAAAAATAGTTAAACTGATAAATTTAATGTGATATGCGTGTGAATCGTGAAGAAAGGAAAGCCATACACCACTTCTTAGTTACCAATAATAAAAATCCAACTCCTGTCCACGAGATAAATGTGAATGGTGGGTTTGAAAGCCTTTTTGGCTTCATTTGCGCCACCACTTCCCTCCCTATCCACCCATCGCCCGTGTTGACCTTATCTCCCATGTGCGTAGGGGTGGCCCACCACGTTTGTCATATGTGTATCTACTTGCTAGGATTTCTATTCGCCTGTTTTTCGGCCCATAGCATTTTTCTCCATACATATGACGACGTGGCGCGGTATACAGTTTCTTGCCTATCCACAGTCCAATGGTACATACGCCTCGCCTCCCGATGCGATTTATGGCTGTAAAATACCGAATCTCTTCACAATTTTTGTCTCAATCACTAAATATATAAACTTAACATTAATATTAAAACAAAATCTTCTAATTTCTTCTTTGCTCATATTTTTATTATTTGTATCATGTTCTTTTGTCTTCATCACTAAATTTTATTTTATTTTCCAAAGAAAAAATTCGTAAATATTTATTCACATTGAGCAGATGGCTCAAAAGGTCCATTATACAAAATTCAACTATGAAGTTGTCATTACATACCGATATTTGCCTCAAGAAAAAGCACATAATACCATTATCATATCCAAAATCTGATCCAAAAGTAAAGTTGTCATTACATACAAGAAAATACCTGAGATAGAGCATGAAGCATTACTTTTCTGCAAAAAATCATCAAGTCTGGTCATAGCAAACTTGTTTTCATCATTCCTGATAAATCAGGTTAGATCAACTCACTAAATACATAACTCACTAAATCTTCTTTAATGTAAGATATATAATTTGCAAAATCTTCATAATATAAATTTTTTCTCATATTTATATTATTTTTTATCATGCGTTTCTAAGATATATAATTTCTTCCATGCTCATTTTATCTTATTACTTTTAGATCATATTAAATATTTTTTTTCTCATATTTATACTTTTTTTTTATTATGTTTTTCTAAGATATATAAATTTATTCTTTTCTCATTTTATCATATTAATTTTAAATCATATTTGATTTTAGTATTTATATTTTTATTTTATTTTACTTTGAATTTCAAATCATTTTAAGTATAAATTTAAAAACTAATAACAAACTTTAAAAAAATTAAAATTCTATTATTAATAATAACACTTATATAATAATTAATAACTAAATAAATTAGCATTTAAATCTCATCTCTCTCATTATAAACACTATCTATACCATTATGATTTAGATCTCACTTTTTTTTCCTTTTTTTTAAAGAATAATCAACTCTTTAAGCATCTCCTAGATATTTCAATGTAAGCTTTATTTTATTTTATATCTTATATATATACATGTATTTACTACTTTACTGTACGATTGATAAAAATTGTTTTCTAATTTGTTTTTATTATAATACAAAATTTTAAAGATAGCAAAATTTATCATAATCTAGTTATCAAACTAGAAGTGAAGATAATGATTTAGGGTTGTTATTTTCAAATGCAAGTTAAATCATCGTCCTTATTCAAGGAAAACCATAGGTAGACTCCCACTCTTACTAGATGCCATTAGGACTTAGATTTTTAACTTGTTTTCTTCTATCCAAGAAAGATAAGTCCTTAGACCAATCAGAAGCAATTTTAGTTCTTAGTCCATGACCAAATTGATATAAAATTATCGTGTCCAAATTTCAATTAAAGTGACTTTGTTTTCATTCAAAAAAAAATACACTTTCAATTTTGTTTTACAATTGTTATGAATATGATAATTAATTATTTAGTACAATGATATAGCCCCAAAGGCCATGCCAAAATCTAAGTTGATATATTTATAGTGTTTTGTGCTAAGTGCCAGTGCATATTGCAATGAGATATTTGTTGATAGACAAACTATTAATTGCTTTGACTATTATTGGTTTACGCGTCATTGTTGCATTTTAACGAAAATTTTGTTAATTAGAAGTTTCATGTACTCATGCTATCCAAAGTTTTTATCCATCTTCAATTTCACCTCTTATTCTAGCAATGGCGGCGAGATGATTGGCTTATGTGATGTGCATTGGATAAACATCTAGTTCATTTTACTACTTTTGCTTTATCGGAACCCTATGGTGTGAGCAATTGCACTACACCTGCTAGTGCAATTGATCTTCTCACAATTTGTTGGCTAGTAGAGACTAGCATTTACACCATCATCAAAGATTACTATTATAGTATCATTAAAATCTCAACCTCTGACTTACACACATATCAATCCATGCTAACATCTGACATTAGCATCAAGGTTAACATCTATATTGACATTATTTCATTATACTTGTTATTAATTTGCAATGGATTTATCCAAAGTTTGCATCTATACTTTATTGGCTTGCAAGGGATTTATCCAAAGTTTACAACTTTGATGGAATGCTCATTCATCTTACATTATCATCCACGATAACGTCTACATCTAATTTTATTATACTAGCTATTAGTTTGCAATGAGCATGCATGATGCTTGGATTTATATCCAAATGTTACAAACTTATCCAAAGAATTTGTTTTCATCACTTCACCTCTTATTATTAAGGTGGCTTATTCTTAAGGTGATGGTGGAATGCTCGTTATTCACGTTAAGGATTGAATTTGACGTTTAATTAGCCTTTAACTGAGTGTGTCAATTACCTTTTCCCCATCCTTGGAGCTATAGGCCTTCACCACCAACCACCTCATCCTTGGAGCTCACCGCCTTCAAACCAATTACCTTGGCCTTAGAGCTCATTACCTTCACCCCCTTGGCATTATGGTATGTTAATTGTCTACTTGGATGACAACTTTGAAGCAATTGCACTTGTCAAACGAGTGTTGTGTGGAAGTGGATACCTGCCAAGGTTGGTAGGTTGAATCTTCAAACAAGCTAGCATTGCTTTAGTTCGAATGCCTTGCTCTAGTTTGTGCATAAGACAAGACGAACAAGTATGATAATTGACATCATTTCTTCTACTCTGTATGGGTTTCCTACGGGTTGAAGGATTAGGCTACTGCAGAAACAAGTGACGAGACTAGTGAATGGATTAGGCTATTTATTTATTTTAGCTCTTATTCAAACAATGTTATCTTTAATGATATGTTGTGCTCTGTTAACTCTTGGTAAAAGCATGGTCTACTTCCTAACCCATGTTTTCCAGCTTGATGGATTATGGATCATGCATAGTGAAACATGTAAACCATTTGAACAATAACTGAAGAAATCCATAGTCTTAACGTGATGAGTAAATTAACATGTAAATTTCAGTATATTTGCAAGTGGAATTTTGTTAACACAAGCATCCATGTCAAATCCTACTAATAAAATGAAACCATATACAAAGCTCCCTATAAGATAAAGAAAGAATAACAAAAAGTAAGCGTAAATAAAGAATTATAAAAGAACAAACGAATTGAGAAACCTTGAGAAAGAGACACGTGTTTGAATATTTACCATATAAAAACATTGTGCATTGAAGTGAAGGCCGTTTTCGTTGTACTAGTGAGCTCTTTTGTTTCTATAACCTCTAAGTTGTAAAATAAGCATCCAATGGCTTTATCTTATCTACAATGTCATCAAGTTAAACTTGCGTAGCAACAAAGGTTTAGTTAGGCAGATCCTTGGATATGCGACGCAATCAAAACGCAAAACTAATTGTTGATCATTCATAGCATTATATGATGGATGGCATTCTGACATATGTCACTAGTCAACACCAATAAGAGTAAAGGGAATTCCCGAAAGAATACTCGAGGAGGAGCCTATTAAAGACTAACGCATTGTTGTTCATGCCAGTCCAGGTGTCAAGGAAGGCATCATGTACAACTCTTCTTATTACAAGTGTGTATGTGTCTTTGACATGCCAAGCACCAAAAAACATCGAAAGAGAAGACTCAGGCATCAAAGTGTGCCCATATATTAAAACAAGCTTCCATTACAACACCAAGGAGAAATTCTGCTAATTCAATGTTTATTGTTGAAATCAATGACTAGTTTTCATTATTTATTGTAAATTTCAAATAGCTTTCTTCACAAACACATGTCTTTCTAGCTCAAGCTCCAAGGTCATTTGGGAAAGGATGGTAAAGAATGCACAGTCCTTGTCAACAAAATGTAAGTTAGCTTCTAAATAGTGATTATGCCTACCTTGTTCATTCATATAGAAGCGCAAGGCCATTCTACAAATAGGTAATTGATCCCATGGCAGGACGCACTAGAAGAGAATAACACAATAGTGTTGTTGTTGCTTTTATATATGGGAAAATGAGATGCTCTGACCTTGTAAAGACATTGGAATTATCTAAACAATATATACCTCTGACCTTGTAAAGACATTGGAATTATCTAAACAATATATACCTGAATATTTACAAAGTTTGTTGATGAATTTATAGCCAAAATGAGTAATGGAACTAAGCATGCTCGTGATACTGGATGTGGTGGTAATGGCTTCAAGTTTTACGAAGAAGGAGAAGAGCTTGGACTGGAGATACCATATGATCCAATATCCAAAGAAGTGGATGTATTATAACATGTTCATGATGTGATCTATAATGGCACAAAGAATTTGATGGAAAGGAAGGTTTATATTATTAAAACTTGAATAAGAGACGAGACCATCGGTGCATGCCAAATTGGGATACAGGGAAACATATTGTAAGGCATAGGCTAACGTATATTAATGAAAATCAAATCAACCCCTATTTTGTAGTAGAAATTATACACTATGTATTATAGGTGTCAAGTCCAAAAATGATTCTTATCTTACGAACTTGGAAGGAATTTAATTTTTAAAATATGTGGAAACTTTAATGCCATTTTCCCTTGATGTCTGGATTTTTGCATCTATATCTGGGATTATTCTATTTTCTTTCTTTGGAATCCCAATGCCCTTTTCCCTTAATATCTTCTAGTGTTGATAGGATTAGTTTGAGCTTAAGTAATATGCAGGTCTTTTATATCCAATGAGTTTTCTTATATTATATAAGGTCTTTTATATCCAATGAGTTTTCTTATATTATATAAATCCTACGATTGAAAATGTTATCTATAGCTAGCCAACACGAATTAGGTTTGAGAACTCATTAATATAGCTATGGAGGAATCAATATCGTTAACTTCATCGCAATCCTTTTAGTTTTATAATCCCCTCATTGACATATGCAATAAAATATTTCCAAGCTGGATCAAATTAGTATTGGTATGTTATTCTTTCTAAGTCTCGAGTTATAAGAAGAGTGAACTTTTTGTTTCAATGAGAAAATCTTTAAAATATGGTTATAACATCGCAAATTTGTCAAATATTGTTTTTAAATATACTCAAGATGAAAAAGAAAAGGAAGTTTTAACAAATGATGTACAATTACCCCTCATCTAAATGAGATTGTATACATATGTTGTGTGTATGATGAGAGAATGGATTGAATTGAAATGTTTCTATTGCTTTTCTTGCATGGCCAATAGATACATACTGCTTTTAGTGTGTGTCTATTGATTTGGGAATCGTTAATGAGTTGCATTGAAAAGACCTTATCACAATCACTGGCTTTGAAAAGGTAGAAGCAATGAAATTGTTAAAGCGTTCAAGTACAACAAAGTGGTGGAAAAGGCTCATTAACCAACTCAATGTATTCACACCAAAGCTACAAATATATAGTACAATGGGTGATGCCATCTCATGGAGAAATTTGCTCTAGATCCTAACACCTTGCATAATGACTACGTCAGGCAGTCTTATCCAAATCTGTTAGTCATCATTTAGGCTAAATAATAACTATTATCCTAATTGATAAATACAAATACAAATAAAGGAAACAATTAAAATTTATGATTAGTAATAATCCATAGGCTAACATCCCCCCCCTAAATCACAAGTCTTTATATCTATGTCATCTAAGAAACAAACACTAATGTTGAAGTTGATATGGATCTTTCAAAATCCTTCATATGTGCTTCAATGAAAAAAGTGTCAAAATTGGATGTTGAATGGTTCATTAAAATGAACTAGAAGAGAGATGGAACTATGGAGTGAACGACTGCCATGTATGAGCATTCCCCATTTGCTTGACATTTCCATCATTTTCCAAGTGATCTAGCTAGAAAAGGTCGGTGCCTTCTACTAGTTGATGAACATGTAGTATCACCACACTAATATCAGTGAACAAATAGAATCATTGAAGTGCTATATCTTAATAGTGACACATAAATAATGTCAATCAACATACCAATCATGTATCTTGTATTTAATTCTATTGTCTATAGACTAATGTTTCCCATTTGGCAATTTGTTTGTTGGGATCTACCATCTATAGACTATTGTTGCTCATTTGGCAATTTGTTTGTTATAGTCTACCATGTATAGACTATTGTTGTCGAAACTTGAAGTCTGAAAACCATCATCAATATTCCCCCCTTTGTTAGTTGAAAGGTGAGGCATACTTGTATTTGGTCATTCCGTTTGACCACTAACCATTTTCACTTCATGGTGTACCCCCCCCTTAAGCTGCAAGAGAGTACCATTTTTATTCATCTATGTACAAGTGAAAGTGGGCATGTGGAAACAACCACATGTTATCTCATTTCATAAGGGCCATGCTTGATAGTTACGCTATAAGGGGACCACTTTGGAGCTATATTCCCTAATGTAGGTTACAAAAAAGGCCGAATGTGTTGTAATATGGGACTTTACTCGTGATTGAATTCTTCCATAAGATTGATGTAGCTTGTTGACTTGTTGATACCATTGCCAACAACTTATCCATCCATAATGAAGTGTTTGATTTTGAACTTTCTTCATCTTTTGACATCTATCATAATTACGATTTGTCTTCCCACAATTAATACAAGGATGGAGATCAAAACAAAGATTCTCCATGTGACCCACTCTATAACAATGTTGGCACTTGACCTCTTGAAATTCAATATTTGAAGTTGAATCATCTTCAAGGAATCATGCACTCACAAATAAAATTGGTTTGGAATAATTTGGAATATGAAAATTGTTATGATTTCCATATCCTAACCCATGTCAAGTCCTGTTGGATTGTTATTCTTCCCAAGGTCTGATAATCATCTTGGAAATATCATGTTGTATATGATGATGTCCTTCATTACTATGTTCTTCAAATCCACATTCATTGTTGTTTCTATCACTATGTGCTTAAGAATCTTCTACATGAAAATCATCTTCTTCAAATAAAGGATTATTCCAAACAATAACGAGTTCATAATTCCTATTTTCCTCGTGATTCTTAATTGTTCTTAACTTGGTGTTCAAGGGTTATGATTGGATATGTAGTGTGTCTAACTTTGTATGCATCACTTGCAAACAAGTAAGAACATCATGCAAAGTTTGTGTAGGGATTGTGATTGAAGTGCCACAACCGCATCAATCAATGGTTCTAATAAGGAATATGATTCTCTAATTCTATCAATTACTTTTGCCACATGTTATACCCAAATCCTGTCACCAGCATGTGATAAGATCTCTAACACCTTTATTTGCCCTCAATCCCAAACATTGAAGTGAAAACAATGCTCTAGATTTTGATCTTACATATAAAACTCCAGCACTGCTCTTACCGTTAAGCATATAAGCGGTACCTAATGCAACACTGCTCGAGTTATGTGGATGACAGGCAATGCCACCACCTTTCACCTTTTTTTTGGGCAGTTCTCACCTTGCACCGCTCTGTCATAAGGGAGTATAAGCGGTGCCCTTGGTAAAAAGTGAAAAAAGGAGGTTTCATGAAGCTTCTAGAACAAAAGCTTTGTGTCTAGCCTTATCCCTACTCACCTAGGTCAGTTAAGCTTGAGATCCATGCTTTGGGGATGTCATGGCCACCTCCCCCACCTATTTCTTAACCATTCCTATCCCTTTGAGCCCTATAAAACCAGGCTCATACTCCATGGTTGAGAAGAGAAGAAAGGAGTAAAGTTATGCTGTTGAATTAGCATCCTGGGCTAATCCATTAGAGAGCATAGAGGAGTAAGTTGGAGCTATCGGGGATGAGATGTTAGTCTTGTGAAGGAGTGCATCAACACTAAGGAAAAATGGTTGTAAGCACTTTCATTTCATCTATTAATGCAAAGTTGATTTCCTTCCCATATATCTGTTGTGTTATAATCTCACATGTGTATTATCAGATTCCTTAGTCACTGATATGGATATATGGATAGTTTTCTGGTATCTTTGATGTTGTCCTGTGTTTGATGTGTTTATGCAGGTCTTCCATCAGAGATTTTATTCCAAGAATTTACAGTTTCCAGGGAAAGTCTTCAACCTAGTTGTGACTCATTTTTTCTGGATCTGAACCATTCAAACCAGAGGAACAACTTCTGTCTACAGAAGGTGCTATATCTTTGATAACAAATTTGGTGACTCCATTGGGGAGAAGTTTAAGCTTTAGTTTCTAATCTTCCTCAGTCTTCGAACACTTGTCTGAATCCAAGCTCCAGTCTTTAATCTTTTCAGTGAAATCTACCATCTGACTTAGTGAAGTTTTGGTTTGAAATCATCAGATCTCTTTAGATCTGAGTCACCTCAACTTTATATGCTATGTATTACTGTTGATTCATCAGTTTTAATATTGTTTTTGCAAATTTTAACTTGATTTTTTCGCTCTCCTTGTGTTTTGGGTTTTTACAGGGAACCGTGCATATGCTTTGGCAATAAGTGGTGCCCTGCCTGCACTCAGTTACCCATAGGCGGTGCCACCGCCTGAGTTCAGTAATTAGGAAGCAATGCTGCTTCAAAAACCGCTCTGACAATGACCCCTTCAGTGTGGTGCCATGTAGGTTTTCCAGACCTTTGATGTTTTCAAAAATTTGCAAAGAAATTTGTGGTTTTTGGATTTTGTGTGTTTTTTGGCTTACTTTTTGATGAAAATGAAGTGTATTTTTGAAAAAAAATTCTCCCTCACAGCCGGTATATTCTGCAGTCACTTTGATTGTTATATTATTTTTGCATTCAAAGAAGAGTTTATGTTTCTTGCATTGGATTTTGCATTCTTTTCTTTGTTTGAAACCTCTCGCTCTTTTCTGTAGATATTATTCATTGGAATTGGAAATACACATTTCATTTTCATGTGTAGGTTTTGGTTTGTTTTGGACTTGGAATGCGTGAGTGATCTATGTTGTTTTGAGTCTTTCTTTGCTTGGGGTGATTTTTGTTTCCTTTTGCATGCTAAGTTTTTCAGTGCTTGGTAGGAGAGATTGGTTCTTTGTTTCCTTGTCTATTCCAAAAATAAGTTTTTGTTTTCTCTCTCCTTTGCTTTATTCGCAAGTGTGTTAAACGATTTTCTTCTTGTTTTGTGCATGATTGTTTGAAATTCTAGATCTTACTTTCATTGAGAAGAAATATCTGTTTTCAGCTTTGCGTGCATTAGAGTTAGTTTTGTTTGGAAACGTTAGTGAAATCATCTTTCCATCAAGTTTTTATGCATCTTTTTCAAGCATGAAAAGATAGGAAACATTTCTGGTTTATTTATGTTAGATGTTCTCTAGATATATTTTTTGTTTTGCTTTAAAGATTGTTTGGGGTACATTGATATTTTACTTTTCATTTGAAGAGATAGAATTGCATTTGCATTTGGGTGTGCATTTTGGAAAGAAAAGCATATCTCTCTCCCTCTTTTAGGTAGAATTTCATTGAAGAGGAAAACTTGCATCATCATATAGATCAGTGTGCATCTTCTTTAATTTCAAGTTTTCACTCCATGGTTCCACCTAACCACATAAGATAAAATTAACGGTAGTACTAGGTTAAAACTTTTAGCAATTTGAGTGTTAGGTTAGCGATGTGTTCCAACATTGATAAGCATGGCAGCTGTCGTTATTTGCCAGCATTGTATCCCGGGGGCTTGCAGTTCTTCCACGTATGTTTGGTATATCGAACGGTCTTTCACGTACCCTTGAGGTATATCAAAACGTAGTTCACGTACTCGGTAGTATATCAGAAGGCTCCTATCGAATGGTTGTGCATTAGACAACACCACTACAGATTTGAGCTCCCACATACCTAGCATATATCGGGAGACCCTTTAGGGAACCCTCAAACCATCTGAATTATCCTTTTGGCCTGTCCTGTGAGGTTCCTGACTCTTATCCACTCCTTTCACATGTTTTCTTGTTGCTTTTAGTTTGAGTAGTACTTTCTTATGCGTGGTAGTTAGGGGGTTTTTAGAGAGTTTAGAGATGACATCCCCATCTGGGACTACCAATCAAGAGATCCCTTTCTAAGGTGTACCTTTTGTATTCCCTCCAAGTGAAGGTATTGGTCCTCCCTTTATTGCCACTCTAAATCTTCCTAGATTAACGATAGGATTACTGGTTTAGCTATTTAATCTGGCAATTCCTATTACACCTAATGTCTCAAATGTCACCTCTCCTTTGAGAGAGGATCGACCTCAACCTAATCCCGCTCCTTCTTCGCCGATTGCAGATTCACCCCTTTGTTCTTCTTCTCTTTACCAAATCTCTACGGTTAGTTATCAGGTGGATAAGAAGAAGAAGAAAGGGAAGGGTAATAAGAAGAAGGATAAGAAAGAGAAAAAACAGCAACCATCTGCTCTTGATGGTGCTCGTTCTAAGAGAATGCTCAAAAAACCCAAGTTTCCTTGTAAGCTTTGCAAGGGGGACCACCTTCTTAAGGAGTGTCCCGGTCTCTCCCATGTACAAGAAGAGTGGTTTAAAAGGTCCAAACCGTCGATGTCATCAACCTCTGATCATCATGTTGACGGTACTCCCTCAACCAGTGACCCATTGGTAAAAGGTTGTAAGGGTAAAGTCTTGTATCCTTGTTTGATATGCAAGGTTATGCATCGTACTTTTCTTTGTCCAAGCATGGATGAAGCTTCGCATTGGTTGGAAAATATTACTGATCATCAACAGGTGATTCCAACAAGTGATAGTAAGTTATCTCACGATTCCCCGAAGTGATCAATTCAATTTCATTTGTAATTGATCCCACTCTTCCTTCGGAGAGTGAAGTGGTTGAATCGATGTCATTTCTACCCGATCCCATTCTTTTATCAGAGAATGTTTCAATAGAGGTTGTCACCATGATCCAGTCTTTGTCTCCCCCTACTCTCCTCGATGAGTGTGGAGCTCAAACTACTGATGTCTTTATGCTTCGTTCTGATTGTTCTCGACAAGAGGAAATTTTTTCTCTTTCAACAAAACCCTCTCTAAGTAGTGATGTTATTTCCTTTGACTGGAGTAACCTAATAGAGTCTTGTCTTCATTCGGGTGTTCCTTTCCAGATAGTTGTGAATGTTACTGCTAGGCGGATGCTTCACACTATCGTTGATGAAGGAGCTTGTGTTAACATTCTATCCTCAACTGCTTGGTAAGCTTTATGTTGTCCTCATCTTGTGCCAGCCACCGATCATATATTGGATTTTAATCAAAGACCTATTGCACCTTTAGGGATCCTTCCACATTTTCCTATTACATTAGGAGGGAAAGCTGTCTATATTGATGTTATGGTGGTCCAAGGTCCTTTAGATTTCAATCTTCTCCTAGGGCATGATTATGTTTACGCCATGAAAGTTTTAGTGTTCACACTCTTTCGAGTGATGAATTTTCCCCATGATGGGAAGATTGTGACCATTGATCATCTTTCCTTTGTTACACCTGACCATGGCATTACTCCTAGTCATCAGACTACCATGAATGTCCCGCATGTTCTTGTGGCTCTTTCCCCTTCTAGTTAGCTTCTTCCCATCATAGGTAAAATGGGGGCATGGCTCCATCCTATGGACATCATTCTGGAGTTAAGCCACTAGCTTTTATGTAATGGGGATAACCTACCAACCTCTGGATATCATGTTGGGTAGGAGCAGGTTAGTGAGCCATAGTTCCCATTTTGTGTCAAGCTCGTTAAAAAATGAAACAGATGTCATTGATCAAAGTTCTCATTCTATGTCAAGCTCATTAAAAAATGAAATGGATGTCCTTGAGCATAGTTTTCCCTTTTGGTTTCAAGCTTGCATAAAAATGAAACCATGTCTAAGAGCATAGTTCTTCTCGTGTGTCAAGCTCGTTAAAAAATGAAACAATATCTGACCATCATGTAAGGTTCTGACCATCATGTCAATTTTTTCCAAGCATAGTTACCTTATGTTTCAAGCTTGTGTAAAAATGAAATAGATCCCCTTCCCTTGAGTCGAGTCATCCCTTTAGTGTTAGAACTTGAACCTTCTTTTCACCTACCTGATTCTCGTTGTTCCTACCTCCCTGGTGAACATTTTCACATTAGTAACCAGGTTTTTAAGTTAGGCATGGAAGAAGAATCGTCATACGAAACGAAGCTTGGGGGGCATGTCGAGCACCTAACAACCATGCTATGGGTAAGGTTTGCTAGCAATCATGCTGGGGGCAAGCTTCCAACCTCTGTATATCATGTTAATGGGATTTTTCAAGCATAGTTTACCCATTGGGTTCAAGCTTGCGTAAAAATGAAACCAATCTTTGAGCATTCTTTCAACTAATCTTTGAGCTTGTTAAAAATAGTAAGATGGTGTTGAGCTTACTTTTCATTTTTTGTGCTCTGGTTAAAACATGAAAAGTAGTTTGAGCTTAGTTTATTACTGTTTCGTGCTCTAGATCCAAACATGAAAAAGGTTAATGGAGTCTCCTTTAAGCTCTTTTCAGACTCCCTAAATATGAAAAGATTGTCGAGTACTTGTCTTCTTCATACTCGTAAAAGTATTTGAAGAGTCGTCTCTCCGACGGTAGGTTATCTCTTTTTCAGTTTGGATAGACTATTTACAAAAAAGGAACACTCCAGCCAATCATGACTGTAAGAGTTCTCTCAGGTATTATTTTATACTTTTTCGGGCCCTAGAGACTAAATCATATGAAAAAGGACCCTCTAATGTTTTCTTTTGTCTTCGTTCAGACTCTCTAAACATGAACGATACCGAGTTTGCTTTCATTGGACTCATTAAACTAAACACTGAGAGACCCATTCAAGGAATGAACCCCTCCTTTCTCAGGTTCATGAAATATATGAGAATGGACTTGTCTTCGAATGAGCTAAAATGAGTGTTTGTTACCCTCTTTGGACTCGTAAAAATGAAAAAGAGACACTCATTAATCATGATGGGGGAATTAAGGGAAGGGAATCATTTTTGAAATCAAATGCCAGTTGTTTGTCACCTTTGAACATGGCACTTGTCTTCATATCATTCAGTCAATTGAGTATTCAGTTGACTTACAAGTTGATCCACTTTCATGAGTCATGTCACTCCTTTGAGCTTTTCAAAAGAATGCGCTGTCCACAGTCATATTATGTGTTCGTCTGTTTTAGTCATGCCGCCCGATGTTCAAAGGAAGTAAGACGTTTACCTCTGCAGTTAAAACAACCTTTGTGTCAGTACCTTTGAGTCAGTACTATGGTTACATTATCTACAACATTCCTGAACTTTGTTCTACGTTTCGTGTCGTCGATGTGGGATTCATCATGGCCCTCCTTCGACAAGACTATTCCTATCGACATCAACTCATCATCCGGGAAATAGTCTTAGAAACAAGTTTAGTACCTTGAGATCTGTATGCCTCAATGACAAATTCTCTAGACCTTGACAAAGGTTCACATCATTGACCTTTGATCGAAAGATTCCACTGGGTGTTCGACATCAAAACATCTATTCACACTTAGTAGATTGTACTAGGGTACCTTGGGAATCATTAACATTAATGGTGATCTCCCTCACACTTGTTAACTATTCACATCATTGGCCGGTAATCAAGAGGTTTCTACCATGTTCGACTTCAAAGCATTGTAATCACATGGATATAATCATACTTTGTGGAAGATGAGACAAAGACCCTAGGTATTCGTTAAGCACTCATAGCTTTCTCCCTAGGTTGCGATGGAGTATATTGTATGAAGTACCAACATGGATCCACATTTGTATGGTCGTGGCTATGCTCAAATTTGCGTCTGTATGACATAAATCTACGTTGTATATCTGGTAGCTATGTCCAAGTTTGAGTCCTCTATCACATGGATCTACATTGTATTCTAGTAGCCATGTTTGTTTATTCCCTTCATGGATCTGCCTTGTATTGGTCTGCAGCTAGGATGAAGTTACATTTACTAATGAGTCAAAGTATTGATGTATTGCAGATGCCTACTTGATGATACTCTCGATCAAGCTGGCTCTTACCTCGAAGTGATAACTTTCTCTATCAAAGCTATCGCCTATTGTATCCCTCTAGCCTCATGCTTTGGGGGGCATTCTGTTATACCCAAATCCTGCCACCAGCATGTGATAATATCTCTAACACCTTTATTTTCCCTCAATCCCAAACATTGAAGTGAAAACAATGCTCTAGATGTTGATCCTACATATAAAACTCCAGCACCGCTCTTACCCTTAAGCATATAAGCGGTACCTTATGCAGCATCACCCGAGTTATGTGGATGATAGGCGGTGCCACTGCATTTCACTTTTGTTTTTGGGTGGTTCCCACCTTGCACCGCTCTATCATAAGGGAGTATAAGTGGTGCCCTTGGTAAAAAGTGAAAAAAGGAGGTTTCATGAAGCTTCTAGAACAAAAGCTTCGTGTCTAGCCTTATCCCTACTCACCTGGGTTAGTTAAGCTCAAGATCCATGCTTTGGGGATCTCATGGCCATCTCCCCCACTTATTTCTCAACCATTCCTATCCCTTTGAGCCCTATAAAACCAGGCTCATACTCCATGCTTGAGAAGAGAAGAAAGGAGTAATGTTATGTTGCTATGATTAGCATCCTGGCCTAATCCATTAAAGAGCATAGAGGAGCAAGTTGGAGCTATCGGAGATGAGATGTTAGTCTTGTGAAGGAGTGCATCAACACTAAGGCAAAATGGTTGTAAGCTCTTTCATTTCATCTATTAATGCAAAGTTGATTTCCTTCCCATATATTTATTGTGTTTTTTTTCTTTCCAATAGAAAAAAAGTTGTTTATATTGATCAAAAAAAGTTTACATACAAAAGTATGTATTGTTCCTACTACTAGTAGAATTACACCATAAGATCACATCATTTCTGATGCATTTCCTTTTTTTGTACATATCGACAAAAGAAACCATGCTAAGTTAAAAAACTGTCTGCAACTATTTCTCCCATGGGGAGCTTCCTGCCAGAAAAAACTATAGATAGCGTTTACTGTTTCTGTGGCTGTAAACTGAGATCCCGTTTGAAACCAAAAAACTGTCCGAGTTTAGAGTTGTTCTGCCAAAAAGTCTACAAACTGCCTTGTCTTGGTGGCAGATCCAAGAATGGCCTATGATAGAAATCATTGGCCTATGTCTCCTTTGTCTCTGTAATTTTCCATGTTCCCCACTCCATATTTATTCCTGCCTTTGAAAGTCTATCTGCATCCATGTTTCATTCCCTGTAGACATGTTTGAGCGAAAGAGATTCAAAATTTGTAAGAAGTCTGCTAACTTCTTCAAATAGTGCATCTAGTGAGGTGTTTCTGCACTTCTAAATCTTATTAATCCAAATTATTACAACCAAAGAGTCACCAAATACTTGTAGTTTTTTACAATTTCTTTCAATTGCAAAACATAGGAGAAGCTTCAAGGCCATAAGTTCAGCATAATTGTTTGTTCCAGAGCCCAATCCCCTTTGAAATTTGAAAGTGATGAGTTGGGTTTAGGAAGAGGGTGGTTCCTCCCCCACATTTCAAGTCTCGAGAAGCTCCATCAAAAAAATCCCAGGGGGTGTCTTTGTCCAACTGTTTGACAGTGATAACTCTCGGATTGGGGTTGTTCTTTGTTTGGGTAAATTAGGAAAGAATGTCTAGTCCTTGCCTTGCTACTTCTTCTGGGGAGCTGGCTTTTTCAAGGAAGGCGACTTTGGTTTTGGCTAACCTATTCCCCACAAGTGGAGAAGCGGAAGGGCTCTTGTCTGAGTGATCAGGGGAGATGATGACCGATTTTTCCTGGCATCTTCTAGTGTGGGGCCTTCTTAGCTATATCTGGAGGAGGTGAGAGATTGTGAATTCTCCCATATTTGCTTAGAGAAGTTGCAGCTTAGGAAAATTTGGTTTGTATTTTCCTCATTGTCTTTGCAAAGATAGCACCAACCAGGTCCTGCAAAATGTATTTTTTGGAGATGGTCCCAAGTAGGGATTTTAGTTGCAAGAGTGCACCACATGAATATTTTTGCCTTTAATGTACACTTGAGCTTCCAAATACCCACCTACCACCATTTATGATCTTCTTGAAAGTGATGGGAGCAGAGTTGCTAATAGCCAATTTTAGGTGTGTAATGCCCATGTTGGGCATGCTCCCAAATCAACTCGTCTGCTTTGTCTGTTATCTGAATGTGTGAAGATTGCAAGGAAGTGATGTATTGGTCCCAAAACCTGGTCCATTGTTTTGGCAGTTCTAGAGCCTGGCCTCTTTTCCATCCTTGATGCCAGAGGTTTGTTGGGTTGGGATCAGCTATTTGATTTAGGTGAAAAAACCCTTTCTGATGTATCAGTTGTAATAATTGAATTGGGATTAAGAGATTTTGTGAGCATCCTGGCCATGGATCCGCTCCAATTCTGACTTTTGTACCGTCCCCTATTTTCCAAACAAGCCCTTCTAAGATGAGTGGAAGGGCTTTGCATAATGCTTTCCAAATTATTGATCCCTTCGGTTGGCTTGTATTTCCCATGGCTCTGATCCAATCCAGAAGAGGATTTGGTGTTATGTATTTTTGGATGATGACTTCTGTCCATAGGCTCTGAGTTGAAATGAGCCACCACCCTACTTTTGCAGCCAATGCCTTTGTAAAGAGGAAAGTATTTTTTAGACCCCAACCTCCCAAATATTTTGGTATGGCTATTTGATCCCATTTTACCCAAGGGAGCACTTTTTGCTCTTTCTTCCCTGTCCATAGGAAAGTTGAGCAAATTCTCTTTGTTTTATTCAGGATTGACTTAGGGATCCATGCTAGTGCCATCCAATATACTGGAATTGCTTCAAGGACTGATTTAATCAGAACTAGCCTCCCAGCTCTTGAGAGCCATTTGTTACACCAATTATTCACTCTGACTTCCAGTTTGGCTAGCATCCAATTCCAATATTCTTTCTTGTAATAGTTTGGTTTGAGTCTAAAACCCAGGTATTTAATTCCATCATCCAGAGAGAAATGCTGGAAGGGGAATAGCTCATGAAAAGTCCTCAAGACTTCCTCTTCTAGGTTGAGTGTTGTGATTGTGGACTTCTGAAAATTTATTTGCATACCTGTAGCTTTACAAAACAAAGTTAAAGGTTTTGAAAATATTTATGCTTCCTTGATTGATCCATTGCATAAAATGAAGATTCCATCTACGAGCAGAAGGTGTGTAATGTTCAAGTTTGTGGCAACCTTGATTCCTTCAAATAAGCCTCTCCTTTTTGCATCTAGAAGGGCTCTACTTAAACCTTCTGCAACTAGTAAGAACAGCAGGGGGGAAAGAGGGAATCCCTGTCTTAATCCTCTTTCAGAGTGGAAGAAGTGGGATGCTACTCCATTGATGAGGACTGTAAAGGAGGCAGATGGGATACATGCAAATATCGATTTTATAAAATAGTAATTGAAGCCTAGATGCGTGCGGAGCAATCTTAGGTAGATACAACTTACTCTGTCAAAGGCCTTGGAGAGATGAATTTTGAGAATAGCCCCATTTTATTTTCTGACCTTTGCACTATGAAGGTCCTCCTAAGCAACCCCAATAGCTTCATGAATTTGTCTATCTTCCAAAAAACCAAACTGTTCTTTAGAGATAAGTTTTGAAAGTACCTTTATGAATCTTTGTGCAATTATCTTGGTGATCACATTATAAGTGATGTTACACAGGGAGATAGGCTTGTAGTCTTCCAAACTTTCTGGGTTATCCTTTTTTGGAATTAGATCTAGGAAAGTTGAGTTCAGGGGAAGATGGAGGATACCATTTACTCTTGTTTCCTCTACTAGCTAAAAAATATCTAGTCCAATAGTATCATAACCAACCAGGAAGAATTCCACTTTCCACCCATCAGGTCCTGGACTTTTGTCCTTTTGAAAGCTGTTTAGGGTTGCTTTCAACTCCTCCTCTGAAACCTCTTCCATTAACTCCAAATTATCTTCCTCACTAATGCTCTCCGGGAAAAATTGTGAGATTCAGATTACTTCAGCTATAGTTGCTTGTTGATTTTCTTTGAAGATGTTTTCAAAATAATCCTTCCCTGTCTCTGCTAGATCCTCAAAGGTTGTTGCTATCTCATTGTTCTTCTTCTTTAGCTCCCAAATGGTGTTTTGTTGTCTCCTTCCTTTTGCAAAAGCCTGGAAGAATTTTGTGTTATCATCACCACATTCCATCCATATGGCTCTACTGTTTAGCCTCAAAACCTCTTTTCTTTCCTTCAGGATTTTATTTCTGGAAGCCTCCAGTGAGTAGAGTTTCTCCTTGTCTTCCTGCGTGAGAAAGCCCCCTCTATCTTTGTTTTGGAGCTCTTTCAACTCTGCCTCAATTTGGTTGATTGCTTGTTCATCATGAGCTTTCTTTTTTATGGCCCAATCCCTGAGGAGTTTTTTTATTCTGACTAGGTTTTGAGTAAAATGAATAGTAGCCCTTGTGCCATTCTTTGCTTGGTAAGGCAACCAATTTGTTTGAATGATTTGGGTTACCTCTTCATTCTTGAGCCAGGCGGAGTAGAGTTTGAAAGGAATGGATGGGTTTTTTTGGTTGTTTCTAGATTTCCAGGCAAATAGGTAAGTGGTCAAAATCTGCTCCAGAATCCACCCACTGTTTGAACATGAAGTCCTCCTCCAAGAGATCCTCTGTCATCATAAATGTGTCCAACTGCTTTGCAATTCTTTCTTCTCCCACCCGTCTATTTGTCCATGTTGGTTTTAAATTCTAAGAATCTAGGTCTATCAGTTTTAGATATAGCAGGAGGTTGTTGAAGTAGGAGGCTAAGGGATCTGATCTCGCCTTTGGACCCCAAATTTCATGAGCCCCCATGGTGAAATTTAAATCCCCTCCAATGATCAGGTTCCTTTCTTTTGACATCCCCGATTTTCTGAAGGAGTCTCATAATTCTGTTCTGTTGTTATAAGGCCCATAAATGTTCAATATTGTTAGGGTTAGGTTTGTCTCCACCCAGCAAATCTGAGCCCCTAAACATAGTGTGGACCCCCAAGTATTTGTGCATCTTATGGAGGACTTATTCCAGCCTATTGTTAGTCCTCCTGAGTGTCCTCTTGCACTCTGTGATGTGAAAGAGTAGAGAGGTTAGATCCATATATCTGTTGTGTTATAATCTCACATGTGTATTATCAGATTCCTTAGTCATCGATATGGATCTATGGATAGTTTCCTGGTATCTTTGATGTTGTCGTGTGTTTGATGTGTTTATACAGGTCTTCCACCATAGATTTTATTCCAGACATCTATAGTTTCTAGGGAAAGTCTTCAATCTAGTTGTGACTCATTTGTTTTGGATCTGAACCATTCAGACCAGAGGAACAACTTCTGTCCACGGAAGGTGCTATATTCCTGATAACACCACACTTGCTTGCTTTGTCATGTTAACTTGCACTTATGCTCGCTTGATTTTGTTACAACAATTGGAGGGTATTAGATACTACCAAAAATAGTTATTACAAGGATACTTGTGATTATTACAATGATTGATTGACAGACACAATAATTAGAATTTGGACTAAAAAATAAAGGGTTTTGGGTCCAACTGAGAATGCAGCCATTTATGAATTCAACTCAACATGATTTTGGCACTTACAAAAAGAACTATTTGAAAGTACAGTACTCAAAGTTCATTTTGGAGTTGAAATGATCTTCAAAATTGCATACAAGTTGCTCCTTTAATTATTAACTTGATGTGGCCATCAATTGCATGGATTGCATGCCTTGATTCCCTTTAATTTGTCAATGGGTGTTATTGTGATCAACAACTTGAATGATGTGTGGCGTTTTTTTGCTAGTTAAATGTAAAAAACTAGACACAAATTACTATCATCAAGCATCTAAAAAATCATGTGCCAAACACGACCTAGTCACATTTGCACACAAACTCAAATAATTCAGCTCCCTTACTCAATTTTGAGAGAGGTTGAACAAACAACCACCAAAAAACTTGATCATTTTATTAATCTTCATACAACTCTTTGCACTTTATCCTTAATTTCAACTTTGACTTAAAATTTTATCTTGGCTTTGACTCTTGACCACTTACATAAAGCGTTAGCTTGACCAACTTTGAAAATTGACATGGAAGACTTCATCTCACAAACTTTCATGCTTAAAATTGCCCTTTTTATTAAAAAAAGCTCCCTCAAAATAAACATTGTAAATTTTTCTATATGCATGTATTCAAAGATCCATGGAACATATGCATGAAATACTTAGCCAAAGAAATAAAAGCTTATGCATATTTTACGGTGATATTGTTTAGGAATCTGTTGAATTTGTAATATTGGGGTAGCATCAATCGTTGACCGCGCATTGGGAGCAAGTAGGAATATTTTGAACAGATTTGTGTACCAAATGTTGATGATGATGGATGCCATAACTCTTAATTGCAGAATTTAAGCACCAATTGTAGATCATTATTGATGTGCCAAGGCATTGTTGCACACCATATCACATGTGATTAAACATAGCATATTGCAAGGTAGAATATTTTTTAGAACAACCCCAAGGATAAAGGCAAGTTGAGTAAGGACATAACAATCAATGAAGGAGGGAGATAACCAAATTTGGATGAGATCATTGAGAAGGAAACCATTATACCATATTTTGCATGGATGCACCTTATCTTTTATATGTGTGAAGGTTAGAATATCTGTCAAATCTGAAATATTTAATGGTAGATGTGAATTGCTTGATTGTTGAATGTGGGGATTGTTGTTGTTGTTGATGGAAATCATCTTTAGTTGTTGTGGAGATCACTGGATTGCTAGAAATTTTGAGGATTTCAAGTTTCCACTATTTGGATTATTGACAAGAAATGATATAGAGATTGTGCCAACAAGGGATTTGTTGCTAACAAATCTGGTTGGAGGTAACTTTCTAATGCCAAAACAAAAAATGTCATTAATTGAACATAAATTGTTTACCTTCTATCTAGTTGGAGCCTTCTTTTCGATGAATAAATTCCTTGCAGTGCTAAGTATAATATGCAAACTAGAGGCTAAGCTTGGCTCAACTGGTTCATGTACATGATCACCACTTGATGAGGTCGCTTCAACTACTCATGGAATCTATTGCCAATGATGCAAGGATTTTGTCAAGCTTGGATGGAAACCATAGAAGAGAGGCATGCCCAATTTAAAATATTTTTGATGAATATAATGACTGATGTAGAATCTCGAAGATGATAAGGCCAAGAATTACAAGATTATTGATATCACTAGCACACCATATTTTTGAGATCATGGAGGTTTGTGTGTTCCATGGAATATATCTATGGTTCTATCAACAATTTATCTTTCAACAATGTTAGCATCCCTATTGTGACCCTTGAGCATAGGATATAGCTCATCGATCCTCCTATGGAACACTACCATGGATTGAATTCGACATTTAATTAACCCATAACTAAGTGTGTCAACTACCCATCCTTGGAGCTATAGGCCTTCACCACCAACTGCCTCATCCTTGGAGCTCACTGCCTTCAAACCAACTACCTCAGCCTTGGAGCTCATTACCTTCACTCCCTTATCATTATTGTGTGTTAAATGTCTTCTTGGACGACAACTTTGAAGCTATTGATTTTTGTACCTAGGAAAGTGTTCCCCTAGTGATTTTTGCCTAAGTCACTTAAAAAGGGGAAAATAACACGACCCTTGCAATTAATGACTTGAGATGAGTTTTTAATTTTCACTTTAGAGATTAAAGTGACTTTTTGATAAATTTAAGTGAGGTGAGTGAAATTAATTTTGGTGAGAATTAAATGTGCATTTAATCTCCATCCATCTAATTCATTATGGGCCCTTGGATTAGATGACCATTCAACTTCCTTATTAATTTAAAAAATGAAAAGGAAGGCATAAGAGACTCAATTCTTTTTTTCCATGAGATTTGGAGAGCAGAAAGAGAAGAGAAGAAAGATAGTGAGAGAGAAATTTGCAGGCATGAAAGCTGAGAAGGGTACAACAGTCCGCACAACAATTAATGAGCACGAATTTTGAGGTGAAAACAATGGCACGATTTTCTAGACAACAACATAAATTTTGAGGTCCATACGGAATCCGTATAATGTCCCTACATAATTTATTGGGCACAAAAACTGAGGTTAGAGTTGAGCATGAATTTTGAGGGAGCATAACTAAATGTTGGTGCAATTGGTACAAATTTCAAGGAGGAAATTATGGGCACATAAATTAAGGTCTGTACAACATGTTTTTAGACAGTCCATACACTACTAGGTTGGCACGATTTTCAAGGAAGCGTTTGAGTGTTTGCTGGGTTGAGATAAGTTGTAATTTATGATGTTAATTTTTGCTATTAAAATTATTTGCTGAATAAATAAATTACTCTGTCAAGAACAGGTTTTCCCCAAAGGTTAGGGTTTTTCCTGGGTCATTTGACCAAAAATTTTCTAATTCTGAATTTCCATGTGTGAGTGTGTTTTATTACTGCTCATTTCAAGTTGTAAAATTCTTCATGTGTTTCAGTTAATTTGTTTATGAGAAAAATGAACTAATTTGCAACTGAAAGTAAATTGGGTTGGGCCTTAAACAATGATGAAAATGGTGGCTTGAAACCAGGTTGGGGAATGAGAAAAATTTGCACTGTATCAGAGTTGAGTTAATGAAGGAGCAAAATTAATCTAGTGAAAATTTTCAAACTGGCAGTGAATCTTTTGTCATTGGGAAACACCTTGTTGAGACTTGAATTTTATAGTGAAATGGCAACAAGACTTATGTTTGAGGATAGGCTAGATGGGGCTGGGAATTTTGTCCCATGGGAAGATATATTGGTGATTTTATTGGAGGAAAATGAACATTGGGATGAAGTACTTCATAGTACACAAGAAAACCTTGTCACAGTTCCTGCTTCCACTGATCCACAAGCACTTTTAGCCTTCAACAAGAAGGACATAAAAGCTAGAAGGAAAATTCTAGATGTAGTTAAATATCATGTTATCCCACACATATATAGCAAAACCTGTGCATATCAGATGTGGGATGCTTTGACTAGCTTGTTTCAAAGCTCAAACGAGAACATAAAAATTGCGTTGAGGGAAAAATTGAAGAGTATCAAGATGGCCAAGGATGAGGGAGTGACTTCCTACCTTACTAGGATATCTTAGGTGAGAGATGAGCTTGCAATAGTGGGGGAGGTTGTTTCTAGTACTGACCTAGTGCAGAAAACTTTGAATGGGGTTGCAAAGGCTTGGGTTTTTGTGTGGAAGCTAGCTAGGGAGAACTTACTTTCTTGGGACATAATTTCTTTGTTCAAGGGGAGACCCAGAGAGGTCTTGTGTAGGGGGGATCTTCTACTAGCATGGAGGATGAAGAGAATGTGGCTTTGACTGCTAAGGGAAAGAAGAAGTTCAATAAGGGCCCCAACAAGGGTGGGGATAAGCAGCAGGGTGGAAAAAAGAAGGGATTGAGCACTGTAAAGTGCTTTGCTTATCAGAAGCTTGGGCATTATGTTGGACAGTTCCCACAGAAGAAGAAGAAGAAGTAGCAGATAACAACTTCAATGGAGGTTGATGAGTTTACAACTAGATTTGAGAGAGATTTTTCTCTCTGTGCTGGGTATGTTGAGAGAGAGAGATCATTCATCATCACCAGTACAAACATTGAGATTGAGAGGGAGCATTCTTTGTTGACTAGCCATTCTTTCAGTGCATCCACCACCAACACATGGTATATTAACAGTGTAGCTTCGAGCCACATGACAGGTGTTTAAGAGATGGTCTTTGAGCTTTCACATGCATGTATCGATATCAGTTTCCATGATTGAGGACAGGGTACTTGGGGTGTCTTTCATGGATGGCATGTGCATGTTTTCCCCAAGACTGTAGGACCATCTGCCTCTTACACCATTACATTCAGATGTGGGAAACTGTACAAACTCTTATTTCATCCCCAACATGCTTTGGCACATAGCATCAACAGTGATATTTATGAGCTATGGCATAGGAGGATGGCTCATTTGCATCATCCAACTTTGAGGATGTTGAGGGACATGGTTACATGATTGCATGAGTTCAACATTGAGAACAATGATGTATGCAGAGGGTGTGCTTTGGGAAAGTACACCAAGAATTATTTTTCGAGCAGTGATAGAAGGCCAACATGAGTGCTTGGTTTGATACATTTCGATTTGTGTGGTCCTATGTCATCTATTTCTCTGAGAGGTTTTGAGTATTATGTGACATTCATCGATGATCATTCTAGGAAGACTTGAATCTACTTCCTGAGGAGCAATAATTCTAAGGAGGCCTTGTAGAAGTTCCAAGACTTCAAAGCTCTTGTGGAGAACCAAACTAAGAGGAGGATTCAGGCACTCAGATCAAATGATGGGGGTGAGTATTGTTGAAATATTGTAACTTCGAAGAATATTATATATGTATCTTTTTGTGGTCCCCGATGGTCCTACTGGGAGAACCACTTGTATTACATTGTACCCCAATGATCCTAATCGGAAGAACTAACAAGAGTCATGAGGTAGTCCCCTCTAATTGTAAAGGTGGGTCATCAGCACCCTAGTGTGGTTACTTGAGCCTACATGTGTAACTCGAGCCTACATGTTGAATGAGTTAACTTAAGTGAACGGATGAATATAAATAGAGGTGTAGTGCTCCTCATTTGAGACACACACTCTCACTTGTATAGCGCATTAGTGGAGAAGAGAAGAGTAGCCAGAGAAGGAGGAGGATCAGGCTTTGATCTCCTTGTTGGTTTTACCTTTCATCTTTTTGGGGCATATATATTGAGGAATATTTTGCTGGGTTTTTCCCTTTAGGGTTTTCCCAGGATAAATCTTTGTGTTCCTTTTGTATGGTTGTGCTTGTCTATCTTTCAATGATCCTGTTTATATGCTTTTATTATGAATTCGAAATGAAATACTAATGATCTAGCTTAGCTTATGAAAATTTAACATGGTATCAGAGCCACCCTGAAAGAAGACATTGTGCAGCTATAGAAGCTAGGGATTATTAATTTTTGGGTCTCTATCCACAATCAATCAGCAAAAGAAGGCTAGACTGACTCTCCATTGAAGGGCGCATCTTTCTGTCGAAGCGAAATTCGATTCCGAGCATTTTCAGTTTTGGTGTGGAAAATTAGGGCTTTCTACATAAGAGGAATTTTTGAGTGAGCTTGGAATAGGATTGTTCTCCTCATCAAAATCGAAGTTTAGAGACCTGGATCAAGAAATTTGGTTGGGTGAAACTCTGGTAAAGTCAAACCCTAGTTTGACCTCGAGCTAGAAAAACCCTAAATACTAAAACTGCTAAGTTTTGGTACTTTCGCTATATTTAGAGATTGGAGAAGGCTCAAGAGTTGAAAATTGCAGAGACCAAAGATATCATCCTGATGTACACTGTGTCCAAAGTTCAGCCTTATATTCATTATATTCTGGGAGATATGATCCCTCCAAGTTAGGGTTCCAGCCTCTTCCAGAATTCATCCCTAAACAGGATACCTGGGGAAAATTGCTATATCTTGGGCTACAGAAGTCCAAATGGAATTCCTGAATATGTTCCAAAAAGAGAACGGACTTTAATTTCTATTATATGAATATTAGACTCAGGAGATGAACCAGTGACACGTGGCATGCCATACAACTTCGTTGTTCTGAACAATCCTGTAACAGGTCACCTTGGGAAAAGGATCATATATCCCAATTGGTGAAACCAATTCTGATGAAACCTATGTTGTTGAATCTAGGACATGCAAGGCTACCTTAGTACGAAATTTTAGACACATAGGAGCATTAATTTATGATATATCATAGAGACAGTGACAGGAATTTCTGCAGAAGAAATTGGAAAACTAGGGCTTCATGTTCTGGGAGCTTCCCTCCACTGTTTTCAGAAAATGAGTACATTGGACAGCTCCATTTGAAGAGATCTATATTTCTATCCAGTTATATATAAAAGATTCCAAGTTTTGAAAATTAGGGTTTCTTTGACAAACCCTATATCAGCTAGCTCTGAAAGCAGGACGAACACCTCAAATCGGTAAGATCTAATCTTTTGCTATTTGCATTTGAGGTTCTCATTTCAAAGTGATCTATCACATCAGCTTGATGATAAGCTTGGTAAAGTTTACAACTTCCAAGCATGGAAGTATTTGATCTCTCTGAAGAAAATGAATTGGACACCTACATGAGTAGAGAGGTTCCAATTCCATATGGAGATGAGGCTCAAAGCCTTACACAAGAAGAACTTGATCAAGGCCAAAAAGATCATTGTTGATTCAATCATGGATCAACTTGTACCACAAGTGTCTTTCCTAAAGACACCAAATATGTTTGATTCCTTGATCAAGTTATTTGAAGATAAGAACTTAAATTAGAAGATGGCTTTGAGAAAATAGTTGAAGAATGTGAAGATCCAGAATGCAGAACAACTTGAAGGGGTAGAAGAAGAAGTGAAGAATGCAGAAAGTGGTGATAGCCACCTTGAATGACCTCCCAGGATCATGGGATTCATTCATGCAAAGAATGTATGACATAAGGAAGTAATTTATTTCAGCTTGACTCATAAGAAGAGAAGAAGAAGATGGGAGCAATTGAAGATCAAGCTCTCACCATTCAAAGAAGATCCCTCAAGCGATGAGGAATATGAAGAACTCAATTCTTGAAGAACCTCTTATTCATCTTATCATTTGGATAAGAAATGATGATTTCATGAATGAAGAAGATGATAAAGCAGAATGATCAAGATGGAGTCTACCTACGAAACAAATAAAAGATAAGTATTCAATTGTCATTTCATAATATTGTTTTGTTATACATTTGATTATATTCAGTTGATGTGTTATGCATGATAGATTGTTTGCATTAATGACTGTATACTACTAATATGCATGTGATGGGTAACTAGCTCATGGTGCTATACAACTCTCCATTGATACTTATCAAACCTCCTTACTGACATATTGGATTAGTGCACAATCTCAATTATGTCATGGTAGAGATGGAGGGCATCTAGAAAGTTTATGTGAGATATGGATGAATGTTGTATTGACTAAACAATTGCATGATGCATAAGAATTTGTCGTTATGCATATGCTTTATGAAATAGTTCTAACCATGCAACTGGTGTTTTTGAATTGTAGGAAAGGTCCTGTACAACCTCCTACAAGAAAAGAAGGATGAGACTTGTTCCGAAGAACAAGTGATGACAATTCAAGATTCACTCCAATAAACGTGAATCTAAAGCTCCCAGGGTCAGAGACACCATGATGGAAGAAAGAGATTCAGAGAGTGGTAGATCCACCTTGAAGGATGAAGACCACCATGGGTACAAGAGATAACTCAAGATGAAGAAAAGAATGCTATGAAAGAAGCTATGATCAAAGAATAACAGTTGATCATGGGGAATGATGTATACGATATGATGGATCTACAATAACAAGTGTACAAAGCAAGGTTCATGATTTTCCCCAGAAAGAATAGACTATGACATGACATACTCTATTGACCAGTATATATCAAGCATAGAACCACCTATACAGAATGAAGAGGGAAGATGATACTCCACTTCAGGGGGAGTGACTATAGAAAATTATATCTGAGTTCGACATGGTACGACATGATGGATAGCTTCATGATGGATCGAGACTTTACCAAGAGTAAAGTGGGTTCCAACCTTCAAGGTTGAATGCAGAAGACTAGGATATGTTGATGACCTGAGAAGGCAAACTCATAGAAGATGTTATGATACTAGAATGATGTTTGGGATATAGTACTCAAATCAGAAAGCAAGAATGTGGTATCTTCCAAATGGATTTGCAAGATAAGATATGTTGCTGATAGAAGTAAGGTAAGACTTGTGGCTAGTGGTTTCTATCAGAAAGAGGGAATTAATTCTGAAGAGACACTTACTCCAGGATGCAAGGTACACTTCCTTCAAAAATATCATGGTAGTTTCTTCCATGATGAAGTAAAGACAAGCCTTCCTTAATGGTATGATTGAGGAAGAGTTTTACATTGAATAGTCACGAGGATTTGAATTTGAAGACAGATGGAATCAAGTATGCAAGTTCAAGAAGGCCCTCTATGGCCTGAAGCAAGCTCCCAGAGCTTGGTATGGAAGAATAGATAGTTTCCTGATGAGCATGGGATTTGCCAAGAGTAAAGTCGATCCTAACCTTTCCTACAAGGTTGTAGAAGATGAACCTGTCATCCTATTACTATATGTGGATGACTTATTCTTGATAGGGAATGAGAAATAGATCATGGAAAGCAAGAAGAAACTACCAGAAGAATTTGAGATGAAAGACCTTGGGTTAATGCATTATTTCCTAGGTCTGGAAGTATGGAAAAGTTCAGAAGGAATCTTTCTCAACCAGGGAAAGTATGCAGTAGAGATATTGAAGAGATTCAATATGTTGGAATGCAAAGTCATGGCCACACCCATGGACTCCAACCTGAAGCTGTTAGCTGATGACACATTAGAGTTAGTGGATGTGACTCACTATAGACAGATCATTGGGTCATTGATGTACTTAACAAATACCAGACCAGACATTTGTTTTGCTGTGAACACCTTAAGTCGATATGTTGTTCAACCAAGATGAGTTCACCTAGTAGCTGCCAAACATGTGATGAGATATCTGAAAGGGACTATAGACTTTGGTCTATACTATGATGGTAGCCATGAGTATAGATTGTATGGCTACACAGATGCAGATTGGGATGGAAGTATCTCAGATAGGAAAAGCACATCAGGTAGATGCTTTTGTTTGAGGTTTGCTATGAGTTCATGGTTTAGCAAGAAATAGTCCAGTGTTTCTCTTAGCACGGTTGAAGCAGAATACATAGCAGATTGCTCTACTAAGTTGTGAAGCCATATGGCTTCAGAAGCTGATATCAGGTCTCTTTGACCTGAAGATAGACACTACAATGATTATATGTGATAACCATAGTTGTGATGACAAAGAACCCTGTGTTCCGACATAACATGTAGAAATCTGGTATTTCTACATACAAGATAAGATGGAGATGATGATATTGTAGATGCAGATGATGGTGATTCAGTATTTCTATACTGAATATAGAGATGATGATGTTTCAGTATTCCCATACTGAAGATATAGATGATATTTCAGTATTTACATACTGTAGATATAGATGATGGTGATTCCGTATTTCTATACTGAATATAGAGATGATGATGCTTTCAGTATTTCTATACTGAAGATATAGATGATGATGCTTTCAGTATTCACATACTGGAGATATAGATGGTGATAGTTCAGTATTCACATACTGAAGATGTAGATGATGATGGTTTGGATGATGATGTACTGACGAAGCCTCTGCCTCGAGTAGAGTTCGAACACTTTCGAGACAAGATTGGTGTTGTTCGGAAAGACCTTCCTCGAAAGGGGGAGTAGTGATGTTGCAGTGGGGTTGTATCATCCCTGGGTATTTTCCCTAAAGTGATCCGGAGACCTCGGTCCTCGAGAATGAAGAGGGATTGTATCATCCCGGGACATCTGTCCACAATAGATCCGGTGACCTCGGTCCTCGAGAATGAAGAGGGATTGTATCATCCCGGGACATCTGTCCACAATAGATCCGGTGACCTCGGTCCTCGAGAACATGGTGGGATTGTATCATCCCTGGGCACTTACCCTAAAGTGATCCAGAGACCTCGGTCTTCGAGAATGAAGAGGGATTGTATCATCCCGAGACATCTGTCCATAATAGATCCGGTGACCTTGGTCCTTGAGAACGTGGCGGGATTGTATCATCCTTGGGCACTTGCCCTAAAGTGATCCAGAGACCTCGGTCTTTGAGAATGAAGAGGGATTGTATCATCCCGGGACATCTGTCCATAATAGATCCGGTGACCTCGGTCCTCGAGAATGTGGTAGGATTGCATCATCCTTGGACATCGTCCTAAAGTGATAGGGACTGATTCTCCCGTAATCAATCCGGTGGATTCGGTCCTTGAGAATGTGGTAGGATTGCATCATCCTTGGACATAGTCCTAAAGTGATAGGGACTGAATCTCCTGTAGTCAATCCGGTGGCTTCGGTCCTCGAGAATGTGGTAGGATTGCATCATCCTTGGATATAGTCCTAAAGTGATAGGGACTGATTCTCCCGTAATCAATCCGGTGGCTTCGATCCTCGAGAATGTGGTAGGATTGCATCATCCTTGGACATATTCCTAAAGTGATAGGGACTGATTCTCCCGTAATCAATTCGGTGGCTTTGTTCCTCGAGAATGTGGTAGGATTGCATCATCCTTGGACTTAGTTCTAAAGTGATAGGGATTGATTCTCCCGTAATCAATCTGGTAACTTTGGTTGTCGAGAATGTGGTGGGATTGTATCATCCCTGGACTTTAAGTCCAAAAGTGATCCAAAAACTTTTTTGTCTTTAAGTTGTGGATTGCAGGTTGTTGCTGATGATGATGATGCCGTACTGATCGAAAGATCAGAGTATGATGATGATGACGTACTGATCGAAAGATCAGAGTATGATGATGATGACATACTGATCAAAAGATCAGAGTATGATGATGACGACGTACTGATCTAAAGATCAGAATATGTTGATGATGTTTCTGATCGAAAGATCAAAATATGATGATGATGTTTCTGATTGAAAGATCAGAGTATGTTGATGATGTTTCTGATCGAAAGATCAGAGTATGATGATGATGTTTCTGATTGAAAGATCAGAATGTGATGATGATTATGATCGACAGATCAGAATATGATGATGTTGATGTTGCTGATGATCAAAAGGTCAAAGTGTTGATGATGATATTGCTGATCGAGAGGTCAAAGTGTTGAAGATGTTGCTGCTGATCAAAAGGTCAAGGTGCTGAAGATGTTGTTGCTGATTGAAAAGTCAAAGTGCTAAAGATATTGCTGATCGAGAGGTCAAAGTGTTGAAGATGTTGCTGCTGATCGAAAGGTCAAGGTGCTGAAGATGTTGTTGCTGATCGAAAAGTCAAAGTGCTGAAGATGTTGCTGATCGAAAGGTCAAAAATGCTGAAGATGTTGTTGCTGATCGAACAATCAAAGTGCTGAAGATGTTGCTGATCGAAAGGTCAAAAATGCTGAAGATGTTGTTGCTGATCGAACAATCAAAGTGCTGAAGATGTTGCTGATCGAAAGGTCAAAAATGCTGAAGATGTTGTTGCCGATCGAACAGTCAAAGTGCTGAAGATGTTGCTGATTGAAAGGTCCAAGTGCTGAAGATGTCGTTGCTAATTGAAAGATCAAAATGCTGAAGATGTTGCTGATCAAAGCAGTCAAAGAATTAATGATAATGAAGACTAAAGATTGAAGATGAAGACTACATGATGTTGAAAAGCTTCCAATGATTTATAGATGTGTTACCTTGTTGATGTTGATGATGTCCCCTATCTCTACTCTTGTTGTTGTAGAATACCCTTCTTGTTAAGGGGGAGTGTTGAAATATTGTAACTTCGAAGAATATTCTATATGTAACTTTTTGTGGTCCCCAATGGTCCTACCGGGAGAACCACTTGTATTACATTGTACCCCAATGCTCCTAATCGGAAGAACTAATAAGAGTCATGAGGTAGTCCCCTCTAATTGCAAAGGTGGGTCATCAGCACCCCAGTGTGGTTACTTGAGCCTACATGATTTAACTCGAGCCTACATGTCGAATGAGTTAACTTAAGTGAATGGATGAATATAAATAGAGGTGTAGTGCTCCTCATTTGAGACACACACTCTCACTTGTGTAGCGTATTGGTGGAGAAGAGAAGAGTCGCTGGAGAAGGAGGAGGATCGGTCTTTGATCTCCTTGCTGGTTTTACCTTTTATCTTTTTGGGGCATCTATATTGAGGAAGCTTTTGCTGGGTTTTTCCCTTTAGGGTTTTCCCAGGATAAATCTTTGTGTTCCTTTTGTATGGTTGTGCTTGTCTATCTTTCAGTGATCCTGTTTATATGCTTTTGTTATGAATTCGAAATGAAATACTAATGATCTAGCTTAGCATATGAAAATTTAACAAGTATACCTCCAAGGAGTTTGATGAGTATTGTAGATAGGAGGGCATACAAAGACATTTGATAGTACCATACACTCTTGAGCAGAATGGGGTGGCAGAAATGAAGAACCAATCTATTATTGTAGCAACGAGAGACATGTTACATGATCGATCACTTTCTTTCTTTGAGCCGAGACATGTACAATTGTATACCTTCATAACAAGAGTCCCCATCATGCTTTGGGGAACAACACCCCTGAATATATGTTCACAGGAAAGAAGCTTAAAGTGAGTCTCTTCACAATGTTTTGTCTCAATCACTAAATATATAACTTAACATTAATATTAATACAAAATCTTCCAATTTCTTCTTTGATCACTAAATACATAATCATTAAATACATAACTTGCAAAATCTTCTTGAGGAGGAACCTAGTAAAGACTAACACATCGTTGTTCACACCAGTCCAAGTGTCATGGAAGGCATCGTCTACGACTCTTCTTATTACAGGTGGGCATGTGTCTAGAACATGTCAAGCACCAAAGAATGCCAAAAGAGAACAATCAAGGATCAAAGTGTGCCCATATATTGAAACAAGTTTCTATTACAACACCAAGGAGAAAGCATGCTAATTCAATGTTTATTGTTGAAATCAATGACTAGTTTTCATTATTTATTATAAAAATAGCTTTCATCACAAACACATGTCTTTCTAGCTCAAGCTCCAAAGTCATTTGGGAACAGATCACAAAGAATGCACAATCCTTGTCAACAAAATGTAAGTTAGCTTGTAAATAGTGAGGATTCCTACCTTGTTTATTCATAGAGAAGCACAAGACCATTCTACAAATAGGTAATTTATCCCATGGCAGGACACACTATAAGAGAACAACATAATAGCATTGGTGTTGCTTTCATATGTGAGGGAAAATGAGATGCTCTGACCTTGTAAAGACATTGGAATTATCTAAACAATATATACCTAAATATTTACAAAAGTTTGTTGATGAATTTATAGCTAAAATAAGTAAAGGAACTAAGCATGCTCGTGATATTGAATGTGGTGGTAATGGCTTCAAGTTTTATGAAGAAGGAGAATATCCTGGAATGGAGAGAAATACCAAATGAGCCAATATCCAAAGAAGTGGATGTATTATAACATGTTCATGATGTGATCCATAATGGCATAAAGAATTTGATGGAAAGGAAGGTTTATATTATTAAAACTTGAATAAGAGATGAGACCATCAGTGCATGCCAAATTAGGATACGGGGAAACATCTGGTAAGGCATAGGCTAACATATATTAATGTTAATCAAATCAACCCCTATTTTGCAGTAGAAATGAGGCATATTGTGTTATGGGTGTCGAGTCCAAAAGTGATTCTTATCTTCATACAAACCTCGAAGGAATTTAATTTTTAAAATATGTGGAAACTTTAATGCCATTTTCCCTTAATGTCTGAGTTTTTGCATCTATGTCTGGGATTATTCTGTTTTTTTTGTTTGAAATCCCCATTCCATTTGACCTTAATATCTTCTAGTATTGATATGATTAGTTTGAATTTTACCTCCTTTTGACAATGTCTAAAAAAATGGCAAATTTAAATAATAATATAAAAATAAGCAAATTTGAAGTTCGAATAGTTGAGTTGCTCTGTCTAAAAAATAGCAAAATTTAAATAATAATATAAACCTAACAATAGTTCGATTAATGCTAAGATAAAGCTGGCTGCGCTACCGTCCACAAGTATTTACAGGTTGGTGGCAGATGAGAGCTTGGATGGATGAGAGAATGGAATGAAAGTATGACATGAGGATGCAATGCAAGTCCAACTCTCAATTAGTCATGTTTCTTATTGCATGGGTACAATCTGGAAGGCAATCGAGATTCGGACGTAGGTCTGGAGGTAAGTATATCGAAAGTATATGACATTGCCACACCTCCTCAAGTCTGTCGGCGCAATTAATTTTAATAGTTTATGACATTGTTCTACAACTCCAATACCCTGGAATCCCATATTTCATATGCTTTCAATAGTTATTATCAAGATAATAGTCACAATACTGGAACCAATTACTTGTCAATGTATTTCGAAGACGTTTTGTAATTTTAATAATAGATAAAGATGGAAAAGAACTCTAATAAATTGCAAATTTAATTTTAAGGATGAAGATATATTTCCATTTTGGTATTGCATAAACACACCAATCTGGAACTTTTCCATGTAAATCGATGCTACACTACTTTGTGTTTGTTTTCAAGACTATGGAAAAATTGGCCAGTTCTCCAGATTTTCTTATACTACCACATTGTGCGAACCACTAGTCTCCACCGAGTGAAGATGATATGATGCGCAGGGACATAAAATAACATTGAATGTGAGAAAGCAGGTACAATAATGCACCCAACCTAAGTATTCTTACAACTACAAGAGTAGAAGAAAAACTATTTCATATGCTACCATTTTCTTCTATTGTCATGCAGTATTTTTCCCTGTTGGCCACCATGTGAAAACTAATATGGTTTTAGAATGATAACTAAAAGAAACTGATGACATAGAGATGAATTAATTGTCTACCACTGAAATTTTGGTTGCGGGTGTAATGCACTGACAGTGTTGTATTTATAGTCTCGGGTCTTCAACCCGAGTTTTTATTGTTTTTAATTTTGGATTTGGTGTATAGTATATTAGATCACAGGTATAACTTACTAGTTTAAAGAAACCATGATCTAGTACCAATATTGATGACATACAATCAAGGAAATTGTAAATTCATGATTCTTCTATTTTGTGATTAGTGCTTTTCGAAGTCTGTTTTAGAACTATAACTTTGCAATTAAAGATACATTCTCAAGATAAATTTTACAAGTCAATTTCATGTAATCAATTTCTCTCATACAAGTCATTTGGACCTGTTGAAAAATGAATGTTTTATTATATTACAGTAGGAAATTTGCATGGCACACAATTTTTTTAACCAGAGTGGCATTTTGATTTCTTGAGGCAAGGAAATGGTTTACCGCTAATAGAAACTAACAACACACTGCTTCGGCTAACAACACAAGCATACACTATGGCACTTGCAATACATGAATTTCAGTTCAAGCTAGGAAAACATATCGATAGTTTTAATGAAGTGCATGGATACTGAATAGTTTTAGCTGGAACTGGAAAGAAAGAGCTGCATCTATAAATTGACAAAATACACTAATAGACAAAAATCCACATAGTTTGTGATTTCCTAGCTGTCATGACAAAAATATATGTGGTCGAGCTCATAAGCCAAGCCTCACACTCTTGTTTCATCCTGGAGATGCATAAGAAACAATATAGAGTGGTTCCCCTGAAGACCCCAAATGAGGTCGAAAAATACCAAAGGAAGAGGTTCCCTATAAGCTCTGACGCCAATGTATGTTCCTTAGACATATTATTTGTGCAACATAAGTCAGAATCCTACATAATTTGCAACTTTTCTTCGAGTTTTCTATCTATAAGTGCAAAAACATAGTCATCATTAGATTCAACCTGCTAGGAAGTGGTGGGGTTCTTGGATATGGTGGTAGTTGTGTTGGATCTTGCTGAAAATGAAAAGCATATGCAGGTACAACAACACCTTCCTTCCTTCCTGGAATTTCTCTCTCATGAAAAAAACACTTTGTTTGTTTGAATTGCCTATACCTCCTACATAACATAGAGACGACAGAGAAGAGAAATCATTTTCTCTTGTAATAATGTAGGTGGGTAGAGATGAATTTGTAGATGAGAAGGAAGACAATGAATGGGAGCAGTGGTGAAAGCAGTGAAACCGATGGTGGTGGGCAGTGAGGCGGGAGATGGTGTAGGCGGTGGAAACCATGACGGTGACAATGATGAGGAGGCAGTGCATGTCAGATAACTAAGCAGGTTTTTCTAAAACTAAGAAGGCCGTTGTCATTCCGACAATAACACCCCAAACCTTTCAACCAATTGCATGACACATAAATTGTATTTTTTTTAATAAATAAAATAAATTGATGTCCAATGTATAACTTAGGAGATTTGTGATATTTGTTTGGTCAAAGTAGGAATTAATAGTGGGTTGACCACACATCGATTACAATTGTACATTTCCTCTCGACAGGTACAATAATGGTCATCTATCTTTGGGGCGATTTGAGGAGATTTGAGTCTTGGGGATAAGGTGATAATTTCATTTGCAAAACAATATAGATTACATATAGTTTGATATCGAAAAAACCTGAAAAGGAAAACAATCCTAATCAAGAAATATGCAGGTATTTTTACACCGAAGGTGTTATTAAGGGGACGGTCCTCCTTGGGGTTTTGTCATATGTCGACGACCTATGAGGAGTCGCCCCCTTCCCACCTTTAAGCCCATTCAAAGCTCATTTCTTATTAATATACATGGAAGTATGCACATAGGAGAATTCAATGCTAGTTGTGTCCTTTCCAACGTTTAATCTTCCAGCTGTTTCTTTTCTTATATTTTGATAGCCAAAGTATTCAAACAAACACAAAATAATTTCTAGAAAATCTCTATTGTCGCTACAATTTGGAAATTACTAGGTTAGATCTCTGTTGTCGATGCAATTTGGAAATTACTGGGTTAGGTTCGAGTTGCTTCCTAATCTAGTGATTTTATAATAAAAAAACCTGAAAGAAGAAATCCATAACATTTGGCAGTCCCAGGGCTAGGCGTCTGTGATTCAATATCAGTTCGATTTAGAAGTTTAAAATGTGTTGGTTTTACGTTAACCGGCTCAAAAAAGCATGAAATTGTACCCATGGATTCTATTTTCCTAATGGGTAGGCTATTCCATCATTTTGTAGAGCTTAGCGCACCATGATACACTTTCTCTGAGGTGATTTGCAGTTTTCTCATCAATTTTGTGTAATTACATCAATTCACTCTGAATGTGGGTTTATTATCCTTCATTCTCCATGAACATAGTAACTAATTACATCTATGTATTCTCAACAGATTTATAGTTTTGAAGTAGACCTGTTAAAGAAATTTGCCATGAGTTTTCCTCCTGAGCCATTATCCTGATTCTCTATTTACAGGGTTACACTCGTGCTTCTGTAACCGGTACAGTTTTTGGTTCCATTATCAAAACTAGGATTTCGAAGAATCCCTCCCTTGTAAAGCGACATTGCAGGATAGGGTTCACACTGAGAAACATAATAAATTTAGCCATGCACTTGTCCAATCTGCAGGCTAAGATAAAATCATGGAGAAAACTCAAATTAGAGGAACCCTAAGACTCGAATTTTCACAACCACACATGGAAATACCAATATAATTCTCTCATTACAATTAGCCAGGCATTAGAGACATCCCAACTATAAATTTATGTGGGAAAACAAAATGTTAAAGGGCAAAAGAAAGATACAGGGAGCTTCAAAACCTAGAGTCATGGAGTTGCCAGCTCGTCCAAAACCTTGTGAGGCGAAGGGACTGCCTTTCGATCATGTTTCCAACAACTCATTCGAGAGAAAATCATATAGGATTGAACAATTTATGTAGCACAGAGTTCTGCATCAAGCACCAGTACCGTTATATTAACATGCATATCAAAGACAACAACCAAATCCACAAGTGAGTGCTTAAACAAATTCTTAATGAATCTCTCTCATCAATTCTATCAATCAATTATGTTTTTTCAAACTCTCAACCCTTTCATTATCACCACTCAACCAAATAAATCCTTTTTAGACCATAGCTCACCACTAGACCAAAGAAATCCTTCTTAGACCATAGCTTAAAATGAGTTATTATTTACATAAGACCTTAAAATGTTGAATAGGACCTTATTGGCCAAGTTAATCGAAGACCCATAGGATCATCCCTGGAAAGAGTTATCCAAGGGCTTTATTGGGTGGTACCATAGTTCTTTAAATGGTTATTTTCTTGACCATTTAAACTATATGTTTTGGTTTAATATGCCATTATGTTTGGCAAACCAAAATCAATATCTATTGCAACAAATCTTAGTTGAAGCAATCTTACATTGAAGCTACTGGCCCAAGTGAATGGCTTTTATAAGGAAGGAGGACTAATAATAATGAATAATTTATGTGCATCGAGCACCAATACCTTTATTATACTAACATGCATATCAAAGACAACAACCAAATCCACAAGTGAGTTCTTAAACAAATTCTTAATGAATCTCTCTCATTAATTCAATCAACTAATTATGCTTTGTCAAACTCTCAACCCTTTCATTATCACCACTGAACCAAAGAAAGCCTTCTTATACCATAGCTCACCACTAGACCAAAGAAAACCTTTTTAGACCATAGCTTAAAATGAGTTTTTATTTACACAAGACCTTAAAATGTTGACTAGGACCTTATTGGCTAAGTTAATTGAAGACCCAAAGGATCAACCCTGGAGAGAGTTATTCGAGGGATAATGAAAGGGTTGAGAGCTTGACAAAGGGTAATTGATTGATCGAATTGATGAGAGATATTCATTAAGAATTTGTTTAAGCACTCACTTGTGGATTTGGTTGTTGTCTTTGATATGCATGTTAGTATAAAGGTATTGGTGCTCGATGCACATTACAATGGAAAATATCTGGCACAAATTAAACTTGGGAAAATTTTTTGTGGTATAAACACACTAGTATTCTTTGTCACACACTTATGGTGTTGTGACCTAGTTACATAGGCATAAATTTCAATCCTATGATATTCATTACACAACTTAGTGCAGTGAATCTTGTTGTAGACATAACGTATTGATGTAGTTGAGGAGCTCAAAAATTTGCATGGAAGGCCAATAGTTAAGACAAATCATCTTCTTTGTTTGTCTCTTCTAATTTTGAAATTTTTGTACCTTGTTCATTATACACAATATTGAATAGACTAGAAGACTTTGAAATGTTTGTGTCCCGATGATAAATGACATATCACGAGATTGTGAATACTAGAATAGTGGGTTACTTGGATATTTTGATCAACTTCAAGTTGTCCATACCTTGTAACACATTGTCACAAACTTAATGGGAATTTGGAGTTGCTTAGTTGTCAATATAAACATGCTAATGTTTGTGTGAATGAATATATTATCTTTTTAATATGTTCACTAATTAATTTGAACAAGATAGTGAATAAGAAATATATTTATGGGTGTATGTCATGATCCATACTCATTGGTTGGCTCAACAAGAACAAATATTTGTGTCTTAGGAAAGTGCAACAGGGAGTTTTCCATACTAGTTGATTACATCTATGAAGTAGAGATCAACATAGTTCCACTAAATGTGTGCGGGGTTATTTTCACTTATCCATACATGTGTTAGTGGGATGCAAAAATCCACTAGGGTTATCTCAAGTGGTTTGACTTGCCATGCTAAAGTCATATTAGCCAAAGAGGTCACAAAGTCAAATCCACCTTAGTCCCTCAAGTTTAGGCATACATGTATGTCAACAAAATTTATTCTAAGCGCCATTCACAAAATGTGAGAGAGTTCTTGAAGAGTTTCCCCAATAAAGTTTTCTATGGAAAAATGTTATTGATATGTGTTCTACTAACTATGAAAGAACCAATACTAACTACTAAAAATTTCCAATCATGTGTGGTGATGATGTAAAAATACCCAACCATCTTAGCACTAGCTTTTGGCATTGAAGCTCATAGACTGATCAATTCCTCATAATAGTTTTCCTTTATCGTTTTGTGACCCCAAAAGGAAGAGAAATGGACACCTTCTAATTGTCATCAAGACCATGGGAACTCATCATACATACTTTTAGTTTGATAGGATAGGTCAAATTAATAGAAGCAGTTGGATGAGCTATTGCAATGTTATCTTGAGTTGTTATGAGAACCTCATCAAATCCATCCAAGTCATTCGATTGAACATGGGATCGACTTGAAACATAAAGTTATTATTCCAAATGAGGCTTTGTGTAGGGCTTCATTCTTCAAAAATGGAGAAATTAAGGGGCAAAATTAAGAGTTGTTGGATGGATGGCACATACACCCCTCCTCACTACAACCTTATGACCCTAACATTGTATTAGTTTGAAACATAGGTGGCATGTTGAGTATGTGTAGATTATTGACTTGAATAGTATCACCATTAAAAACTAATATGTATTGTCACATGTTAATAACCTATTACATATAATTTCTAGAAGTGAAATTCTTTAGTAAGATTGACCTGAAGTTTGGTTAAAGCCACTAGATGCCTACAACTAGAGAATAAGTGCAAGACAACCTTCAATATGTGATCACAAGGACCATTTGAATGGATGGTGATTTCATTTGGCCATATTGATTCCCCTACAACCTTTACAAGGATGCCAAATGAAGTGTTGATATTGTCTTAATTCATTCATGATATTGCATCTTAGAAACATACATGTTTACCTAATAGGATAATTTACACCATAAACCAAGTATTTGTAGTGTTGCATGGAGAGAAATTATTGATCAACATAAATAAATGTACATTTAAGCAACAAGAACACATTTATCTTAGACTATGTAAGAAGCAAAATGGATTGAGCATTAAATTGTCGAATATTTCAACCATTGTTGATTGGCTACCATTGAACAATATCCATTACTTGTTAGATTTTAGGAGAATGGTGAGTTACCTAAGAGATTTTACTGTGCATCATTCCCATGTAGCACATCCACTTAACATGTTGAATCACACATATGTTTCAGCTGGGGGGTCATGCAACAAAAGTGTTCAAAGATATTAAACATTGGGTAGTGGTTGCTCTTCTCCTCACATTAACTAGCATTAATCAAGCCTTCAATTTCAAAGTAGATGCTTCTAACTAGATATAGTTTATACGCATCATAGTAGACCCACCACAAACCACTTTGCGACACATAACACTTTGAGATATTTTTGGACATTGTTTTGAATTATTGATTGAATGATCAAGAAATGTATGTATTGGTGATATTATTAGTTAGTAAGACACAATCGTGCACACTTATCATAAGTCTCCCTAGTTCATATAGACACAAATAAAGTTTGATTATGCAGTTCAATTAACACAAATCATTATTTACAATAGTTTAACATTGTGATTAATTACCATAAATGAATAAAAAATACAATTGTAGATTTTTTCTATTGCAACCATTGCAACATCTAATGTCCTAATCTGAATTTTTCATGAAGATAGGTGAATTCATGACATATGCTTTATAAATTTAACACTTTGTGAGATTGTTGCAGTAATAGAGATGTGCCAACACGTAAAGATTTTGTTTTATAGATAACCTTTCAAGCACATATTTTTTTTTTCTACATACACACAACTTTCTCTCATTTTATAAGATATTGATTTTTTTTGGGGGGGTTTCATTTCCCCGAATTTGAGGGTATTTTCACTTATGTGGCAATTTAGAATTTTAATGTAACTTATTTTCACTTATTTTCCTAGACTTGCTTTCATCACATAAACTTATATTATGTACACATGACTTTCTCTTATTTTTGAAACATATCGAAGTTCTCTTCGGTGTTTCATTTCCCCCACTTTGAAGGTATGCTAGTATATTCAATGTGTTTTCTTATAGATAATGATATAAATCCTACAATTGAAAATGTTATCTATAGCTAGCCAACACAAATTAGGTTTGATAACTCATTAATATAGCTATGGAGGCAACAATATCGTTAACTTCATCGCAATCCTTTTAGTTTTATAATCCCCTCATTGACATATGCAATAAAATATTTCCAAGATGGATCAAATTAGTATTGGTATGCTATTATTTCCAAGTCTTGAGTTATAAGAAGAGTGAAATTTTGGTTTCAATGAGAAAATATTTAAAATATGGTTATAACATCACAAATCAGTCATAAATTGTCTTTCCAAATTCAAGTATTTCTATCCTTCATGCCATTTGACAATGAATTTGAAACTCTCGATGCATGTTTTAAATGTAATATTGCATTAGTGATTGCATGTTTTAAAATATACTACAGATGAGAAAGAAAAGGAAGTTTTAACAAATGATGTACAAATACCCCTCATCTAAATGAGATTGACGACACTCTCCAATGGAGAATTCTCCTTGAGCACAATGGAAAACTTCTAAGCTTATTATAGTGCAACACACTCTATTTGACGTTCCATGAAATATTATGAAATATTTGGTTTTTATACATATGTTGTGTGTATGATGAGAGAATGGATTGAATTGCAATGTTTATATTGCTTTTCTTACATGGCCAATAGATACATATTGCTTTTAGTGTGTATATGTGTGTGTGTATTGAATTGGGAATCATTAATGAGGTGCATTGAAAATACATTATCACAATCACTGGCTTTGAAAAGGTAGAAGCAATGAAACTGTTAAAACATTCATGAGAAACAAAGTGGTGGAAAAGGTTCATTATCCAACTCAATGTATTCACACCAAAGTTACAAATATATATAGTATAATGTGTGATGCCATCTCACAGAGAAATTTTATCTAGATCCCAACACCTTGCATGGTCACTTCGCTAGGAAATCTTATCCAAATCTTTTAGTCATTATTTAGGATAAATCACTATTATCCTAACTGATAAATAAAAATACAAATAAAGGTAACAATTAAACTTTATGATTGGTAGTAAACCATAGGATAAAATCCCCCCCTAAATCACAAGTCTTTATATCTATATTAGCTAAGAAACAAACACTAATGTTCAAGTTGATATGATGGATCTTTCAACAGCCTTCATATGTGCTTCAATGAAAAAAAAGTGTCAAAATTGGATGTTGAATGGTTAATTTAAAATGAACTGGAAAAGAGATGGAATTATGGAGTGAACGACTGCCATGTCTGAACATTCCTTGTTTGCTTGAAATTTCCATCATTTTTCAAGTGATTTAGCTAGAAAAGGTTGGTGTCTTCTATTAGTCGATGAACATGTAGTATCACCACACTAATATCGATGAACACATAGAATCATTGAAGTGTTGTATATAAATAGTGACACATAAATAGTGTCAACCAACATCCCAATCATGTATCTTGTATTTGAGTTTGCTGTCTATAGACTAATGTTCCCATTTGGCAATTTGTTTGTTGGAATCTACCATCTACAGACTATTGTTGCTCATTTGGAAATTCGTTTGTTATAGTCTACTATGTACAAACTATTGTTGTTGAAACTTGAAGTCTGACAACCATCATCAATATTCCCCCCTTTGTTAGTTGAAAGGCGAGGCATCCTTGTATTTGGTCATTCTATTTAACCACTAACCATTTTCACTTCATGGTGTAACCCCCCTTAAGCTATAAGAGAGTACCATTTTTATTCATCTATGTACAAGTCAAAGTGGGCATGTGGAAACAACCACATGTCATCTCATTTCATAAGGGTTATGCTTGATAGCTACGCTATAATGAGACCACTTTGGAGTTATATTCCCTTATGTTAGGTACAAAAACACAATGTGTTGGAAGATTGGACTTTACTTACTCATGATTGAATTCTTCAGTAAGACCGATGTAGCTTGTTGATACCATTGCCAACAAATTATCCTTCCATAATGAAGTGTTTGATTTTGAACTTTCTTCTTCTTTTGACATCTCTCTTAATGATGATTTGTCTTCCCACAATGAAGACAAGGATGGATATCAAAACAAATATTCTCCATGTGACCAAATGTATGACAATGTTGGCACTTAACATCCTAAAATTCAATATTTGAAGTTGAAACATCTTCAATGAATCATGGTCTCACAAATAAAATTGGTTTGGTGTAATTTGGAATATGAAAACTGTTGTGATTTCCATATCCTAACCCATGCCAATTCCTGTTGGATTGTAGTTCTTCCCAAGGTCTAATTATCATAATGGAAATATCATGTTGTATCTGATGATGTCCTTCATTATTATGTTCTTCAAATCCACATTCATTGTTGTTTCTATCACTATGTGCTTGAGCATCTTCTACATGCAATTCATCTTCTTCAAATAAAGGATTATTTTGAACAATAATTAGTTCATAATTCTTATTTGCATCACGGTTCTTAATTGTTCTTAACTTGGTGTTCAAGAGTTATGATTGGATATGTAGTATGTTTAACTTTGTTTGCATTAGTTGCAAACAAGTAAGAACATCATGCAAATTTTTTGTAGGGATTGTAATTGAAGTGCCACAACTGTATCAATCAATGTTTCTAATAAGGAATATGATTCTCTAATTCTATCCATTACTTTTGCCACAATTGCTTGCTTTGTCACGTTCACTTGCACTTCACGCTTGCTTCATTTTGTTACAACAATTTGAGGATGTTAGATACTACCGAAAATAATTATTACAATGATACTTGTGATTATTACAATGATTGATTGACAAACACAATACTTGGAATTTGGACTAAAAAATAGAGGGTTTGGGGTTCAACCAAGAATGCACCCATTTACAAATTCAACTCAACTTGATTTTGGCACTTACAAAAATAACTATTTGAAAGTACAGTACTCAAAGTTGATTTTGAAGTTGAAATGATATTCAAAATTGCATACAATTTGCTCCTTTAATTATTAACTTGATGTGTCCATCAATTGCATGGATTGCATGCCTTGATTCCCTTTAATTTGTCAATGAATGTTAATTTGATCAACAACTTGAATGATGTGTAGTGTTTGTTTGCCAAGTTAAATGTGTAAAAAACTAGACACAAAATACTATCATTAAGCATCTAAAAAATCATGTGCCAAACACGACCCAATCACCATTGCACACAAACTCAAATAATTTGACTCCCTTACTGAATTTTGGGAGAGGTTGAACAAACAACCACCACAAAAAATGATCATTTTATTAATTTTAATACAACTCTTTGCACTTTATCCTTAATTTCAACTTTGACTTAAACTCATAGCTTGGCTTTGAGTCTTGTCCACTTACATAAAGCCTTAGCTTGACCAACTTTGAAAATTTTCATGGAAGACTTCATCTCACAAACTTTCATGCTTAAAATTGCCCTTTTTTATTCAAAAAAGCTCCCTCAAAAGTGCCTCAAAATAAACATTTTAAATTTTTCTATATGCATGTATTCAAAGATCCATGGAACATATGCATGAAATACTTAGCCAAAGAAGTAAAAGCTTATGCATATTTTATGGTGATATTGTTTAGGAATATGTTGAATTTGCAACATTGGGGGGAAGTCAATCGTTGACCACGCTTTGGGAGAAAGCAGGAATCTTTTGAATAGATTTGTGTACTAAATGTTGATGTTGATGGATGCCAAAATTATGAATTGCAGAAGTTAAGCACCAATTGTAGATCATTATTGATGTGCCAAGGCATTGATGCACACCATATCACATGTGATTAAACAAAGAAGATTGCAAGGTAGAATCTATTTTAGAAAAACCCCAAGGGAAGAGGCAAGTTGAGCAAGGAAATGACAATCATTGAAGGAGGGAGATAAGCAAATTTGGATGAGATAATTGAGAAGGAAAACCATTGTACCAACTTTTGCATGGATGCACCTTAACTTTTATCTGTTTGAATGTTAGATTATCTATCAAATCTAAAATATTTAATTGTAGTTGTGAATCACTTGATCGTTGAATGTAGAGTGTTGTTGTTGTTGATGGAAATAACCTTTAGTTGTTGTGGAGATAACTGGATCACTGGAAATGTTGGGGATGTCAAGCTTCCACTCTTTGGATTATTGATAAGAAACGATTTAGAGATTGTGCCAACGAAGGATTTGTTGTTGACAAATCTGGTTGGAGGTAACTTGCTAATGCCAAAACAAAAAATATCGTCAATTGAACATAAATTGTTTACCTTCTATCTACTTGGAGCCTTATTTTTGGTGAATAAATTCCTTACAGTGCTAAGTATAATATGCGATATAGAGGCTAAGCTTATGGCCCAACTAGTGCATGTACATGATCATTGCTCAATGAGGTTGCTTCAACTACTCATGGAATTTCTTGCCAACGATGCAAGGATTTTGTCATGCTTGGATGGAAACCATAGAAGAGAGGCATGCCAACTTTAAAAGATATTTGATGAATATAATGACTAATGTAGAACCTCGAAGATGATAAGGTCGATAATTAAAATATTATTGAGATCGCTAGAACCCCATATTTATGAGATCATGGAGGTTTGTGCATTCTAAGGAATATATCTATGGTTCTGTGCACGATTTCTCTTTCAACAATGTTAACATGCCTATTGTGGCTCTTCAACATAGGATATATCTCATCAATCCTCCTATGGAACACTACCATGGAGAAAGCAGTATTACCAAGCCCTTAAGAATTGTAAGGGATTTGATACCATGTTAAAACATACACGGGAAACAAAGTGACGGAAAAGGATCATTAGCCATCTCAGTGTATCCACACCAAAGTTGCAAATATATAGTACAATGGGTGATTCCACCTCATGGAGAGCTTTCCTTTAGATCCTAACACTTTGCATGGTGATTAAGATAGGAAATATTATCCAAATCTCTTAGTCATCATTTAGGATAAATCACTATTATCCTAAATGATAAATACAATTAAAGGTGACAATTAAACTTTGTGATTGGTAATTAATCCATAGGCTAACAAAAACATCCCTTTCCCAGTCCCAGCCTTTGAACCATTGACAAATGAAACTGCCACTTAGTTCTCTATTTATTTCAATGTCTAAATCATCAACATCCGAGAACTATTAGAATCATTGAAACTCAAATCACCCATGACCTTATTTTGTATTCACATCACCATCACCAACATCTAAATTAGCAACATTTTGATCATCCCTTTCCACATGAATCGCTCCTATCAACATAAGGAGGGAGGTGAAATTTCGAATGTTGCATGTTATCACAGATGCATATGGTTACACGATTCATTTTCTCCCTATTCCACCAACAGTTCCCATGTTACCAACATCAACAAGAACTTGACCCATTATCCCTTTATACAATGTGGAATTTCATTATAGTTGTTTATTCATAGCCCTACTAGTTCACAAAAAGGATGTCGGCAAACTCATCTGTTGTAAAGGAAAGTTTCCTATGGATAGGGTTTAAGAGGCCATCAACATACTGGGGTTGAAAGGTGGATGCATATAGTTCTGCAAGTATATATAAGCAAGATTTAGAGATAAGAAAGGTCCACACCTGATTAACTGAAGGCTGGTCCAAGATTTCTCTAGCCCTTCTCCCGCTCCTCTTCTCCAAGAGACCTGCAAAACAAGTTATACCTTCCTCAAACCAAATAGACTATATGAAAAGAGATTATATTCAATGAAACATAAAAACATAATCTAATATATAACATCATATAATCACAATCAGAGATTCAATATACAAGACACATTGATTTAGGAAGAAGAAGGACATCACATCTTTATTAATCTTGAAAACAAGTACAAGTATACATTCTCTTCAAGTTCGACACCTCACAAAGCCTTGATCTGGTTCTGCTGATTCTCTTCCCTAAGGAACTCAGCCTCCAAACTTTGCAACACAAGGAGAAAGCTTCTAGGGCAAAGATGTGGGCAAAGAGAGTCCCAATTCCTCCAGCATAATGATGCAAAGATTCAAGTCTCTTCTCATGGACCTCCCTACCTCTATTTATATGCTTTATGAAGAGTTAGGGTCGAATACAAATTAGTTACAACTGAAGGAGTCAGTTGCATAACTACCCAAACTACCCGAATTTCAAAATATGTATTTTTTTGACATTTTCAGGAGGTGTACGCAGGTTGCAGAGACAACAGTCGCATACACGAGGAGGAATACGTAGGTTGCAATGCAGAAAGTCGTGTATTTAAGGTGTACACGGGTATTATATATAACAAGTTGCGTACATACGCGGGTTTCCTTAAGGAAACTTGTGTACACATCAAAAAACTCATTTTTATGATATTTCTGGGCATTTTCAGACTTTGGTATCTTCTGGAAAGTTTTAGCTAACTAAAATATATTTCCAATGGTGCAAAGATGAGGTCAAATAGAGTTATAAAACTCTAGATATGCATCCTCCAAGTTAGGTATTTTTTCAGTGACTTTGAGTGACTTTCTTGAAGTGTCGTCATGGAAGTGTCGACACGCAACGAAAACATAGGAAAGTGGTCACAGGTAGAGATGTGTCATTTTGAGCTATAACATCATCTTCTACAAATTTATGTCTAAGTAGCTAACAACTTGTAACTATAATTGAAAGCGTAAACGATGTGCTATGCACCAAAGTGTTTGGGTTGATGAGTGTACTCTAGATGACAATTCATGCTTCTAACAACATGAGTATTCATGGTAAGGCACTAAGTTACGTCAAGTAACACAACATTAAATTGACATTGATGTAACTTTTTTTTCCAGATTCTTGATACAACCAAGATGCTTATTTTAGATCAATTCCCACATGTACAACATCAACAATGATGTCTAATTTTTATTATTTTTGGGAGCATGTATTACAATTATCTCCAATTTGGCCAAAAAATTCTTTGCAACTTGGCCAAAAATCTTTTTGCAACACCTCTTTTCAGTTTCAATGTGACAACCTTTCTTAATGTATTTTCCTAGATGACTTGGCTAGATTCATGATATCTCAAACATGGATTTTAAATTCGGCAACATCTAATATATTTTCTTTGCAGCACAAGGTGATGGCAAGATATTCAAAGGCAAACTTAGATGAAAGATTTGAAGGTTGATGAACATTTTGTTTGGTTGAGCGATACCTGTGCATAAAAGTCTTGTCTACTGTTTCAGTTCTCGACTACTCGACCAACAATTACAACGCAGAAGTCTATAGACCACGACGGTCATGGTGCTATCCATTTTTCCATTTGATCTCTTTTTGTTCTGAATAATGTTGTAAAGATGAAGGAATATTGGTGTGAGTAATATAGTTTGTCGACTAATTCTGCTCACGGTTTTGAATTGGTTAACCTTTTTTTTAAAGCATTGGATTGATAGTTCTAGTCGTGAATTGTCCTAGTTGTGATCATGAATTGACATAGATGTTATTCTACCACTGAACCTATCCATCGAGCAACGACCATGTCAACCACACGACTCACTCCACCAACTTTCATTCAACGATCATCTTTTTATAATAGACAAAAAGGTCAGTCGATTCACTATCACTCTTGGTTGACAAGTCACCTTGTAAGTAAAAATGTGTATATTATTATTCTAGTGGTAGTCGATATTATTTTAGCCAATAGTAGTCAAATATTATTCTAGGGGTCATGCATCCATATTAATTTTGGGTCAATATGGTTATGATATAAAGTGCTCGTTGCATAACGTTTTTAATTTGGTCAATATGTTTTTGGGTTGACACTATTTACTTGGTAGATGGTTATTGCAATCCATATTTATATTTTGGTTGAGGTCAATCCATGGTCGATTTGTGGTTTGATTGAAAATGAGCAACAATGAATGCAATAATCAAAGTGTGTTAAGTGAATGTAATTGTATTGATCTAGTTGCTAATACCAATGTGACTATTTTTTAAAAATTTTGGAGTTGAGGAGGTGAAAAGTGAGTATTGTCAAGGCAAGTGATCCTCTCTTCTTTGTAATTCAGTTGGTCTTTAGCTGACTTTGATCAGTTGAGTCGATTCCAGTTGCTCAAGTTTGAAGCAGTGAACCATGACCAAGATTGTGCACACGTGTAGGTGCTAAATTGAAACTTACAAGCAATTTAAACCCTCATGACAGAACAAGATAGCATTTAAGTAGAAGACATCTTACACCGTATATAAATGAGATTTATGATAAATATAATGACACAAAGAACACCTGAATAGCTTGCACCCCCAGTGCGAAATTGCAGCGTAGCTTGTGAATTGTGACTTCAAAAGTTGAAGATAGAGAAATGGTACAGAAAGAAGAGCCAAAAGACCTCGGTTCTGAGCCATTGAAGATGAGTCCGACTATATGATTAAAGGGTGAGGCTCGATCGACAGTTACCAGATTGAAGATGGAGGCTAAAGAATCACAAGATGGGGTTGTTTTTGCATACTTGTTCTCTTCAGGATGAAAAAGTGTCTTGTTGGTGTGGGAGATGTTGGCGGGACCTTTTAGGCTCTACATATATGTCATCACATTAATGTATGCAATTGGACCTTAATGCAATGAATAGTTGGAGTGGGTGTAACCGATCCAACCTCTCCACTTGAGGTATAAATAACCATTTCAAGATTAATACAAATGATTGAATATTATGCCCTACACGTCTCTTTGATGGAGGTGCATGTTTCTACTCTTTGCTTGAATGCACAATTGAACTTGAGTGTTCAATAGTAGGTATAGGATACCATGTATTAGGTCCTTTTATAGATGGGAAAATCATGGATGAACTATCAAGCTTGTTGCATGCTCATGGCATTGTTCCAATAGAGAAAATACAATGGTAGCTACATAGTTAACTACCTTTGTTTTTTAAAATATATTTTCCAAACTGTATTTTATGAAAACGTATTTCCAATTCATATAATAATCTAGTTTCACAAACAAAAATAAACATACAAAATGCAATTTACCATATTTTCCAAACCCTTATCATATTTTTTGTGGTGGATTTAAAAACATGCACTTGTGTAATGCAAAGTGTTTCCCATATTGTATTGTATGAAAGAAAAATGCTAGATACTTTTGGTTATTAATAAACAAAGAAATATAAAAAAATCCAAGAGAATTCAAGGTGAAAATTCTAACCTTGTTATGCAGAGGAACTAACATGTGGATTGCATTTGGAAAAGTGGGTATTTTCTCTCCTCAATACTGCTACAATGTGATTGAATATGCTCACATCTTAGTATAAATTTTGCCTTTCATCGTCAATGCTATCAATGAATTCATTGAAATTGGTGTTGGGTTTGTTATATTCTTTCCATGTAATTCGATGATTGTAGTTGATTTTCATCTGGTTAACAAGTTGATTGGAATTAAAGTCAACATATGGTGTAAGTTTGGTCAACTGGACAATTAGAATAGTTGTCTAGTCAACAACCACAACTAGTCGACAACAATTTGATGAACATAAAGGGGGAAGGAATTAGACGAACACTTGGATGATAAGAAGCTCAATGAGCGATCGACTAAAGTTGACTTCATTAACTCAATTATTACAGAATAACTGGAAGTTGTTAGAAATTTATGGATCACCATTAATGTAGCAATTAGTTGTAACTAATTTGGTTGTTATGAATTAGAGTATTGCATCTATAAATATGATGTGATGGAAAGTTGAAATGTAACATGACAATACAATATTGATACTTGTATTGGAATGAGTGGAGAAGTTGAGTGTAGTGAGTTCACACTATTGCGATCCAGTGAATCGATGTTGTAAACATTGGGTAAGAGTGTTGATAATAGATGAATGGTAAATCTCCCTGGTTTGCTGGTTTTTCCCTGTAAAGGTTTTTCCAGGATAACATTTTGTGTATCATGTGACTATTGTTTTTGCCATTGTTAAACTCTGTTAAATATAACGTTTGAAATCATTATGCATAATAACTGTAATTGGTATTGAAACCCTCGATATGGTATCAATATATATTTGGATTCAAGGGGATGCCTTTGTTGTTGAGGGTTTTTTAGTTTGATCCTGGATCTGGAGAATACCTAGTTTTAGTTGGAGTTCTACAACATTGATTCTTAGTTAGAATGGCGAACAATTCATAGATAGAAATTGAAAAGTTTAATGGAAAAAAATTTGATCTTTGGATGCTCAAAATGCGAGAGTATATACTTACATATTAAGAGCAATGAATTGATTTCAATCCTGAAACAACCCTGACAGGTATGTCATCAAAATATTGGAAAATTTCAATAGAAAAGAAAGGAGTACAATCTAACTTTGTTTAGTAGATTATGTATTGTTGAATGTCTCAGGAAAAGACACTACAAAGAAACTATGGGGTAAGTTCGGGAACTTGTGCAGTTGAAATCTATGGTTAACAAGTTGTTTCTTCAGAGAAGTTATATATTCTAAGGATGAATGAGGCTGTCTTAGTAATAGAGCACCTGAATGTGTTCAACGCTATTGTAAGTTTAGTTGTTTTCTATGGATATCAAAACTTACAAAGAGGATAAATGTAATAACCTATTGTATTCTTTTCCAGATTAATGGGATAGTCTGGTGGTGGCTATTAGAAGCAATAATACCACATTGAAGATCAATGATGTGGTTTCATTTTTCTATTGTAGAGATGAGGTGGAAGAACATGGAAGGATCGAATCATGATGCTCTAATGGTAAGAGGTCAATCAATATATAGAGGAAAAGGTAAAACCTCTAGTAAAAAATCAAAGTCAAGGGGTAGATATAATCTACCGGATCTAAATCCCCTAGTCCGACTATGAGAAAGTGTTGGAAATGTGGTAAAGTTGGGCAATATAATTGAGATTGTAAGTCCGTGGGAGTCAAGAAGAGCAAAGGATATGAGGAAGCATAGTCGACTGAAGAGAAAGGATATGTGTATTTAGGTTTGACAAGCACATGGTTATATCATGACTCTTGTTTGATCGACTTAGGTGTATCATATCATATGACACCACGCAGAGAGTGGTTCTAGAAATATGAGAAATACAATGGTGGTTATGTTATTCTAGGAGATGATTCACCAACCAAGATTTTCAGACAAGGTACAATTCGACTGATACTAAAAGATGGATGGATAGTAACTCTTCTAGCGGTGCTGTATATTCTACATTTGGCTAAAAAACTGACATCTATAAGCAAGATGGGAAATGCAGGTGTGTAGTCTGTATTTGAGAAAGATTCATGTAAAATGGTTTAAGGAGCAATGGTACTTATGAGACCAGTTTAGACTAGAACATTATACAAGATATTGAGAATAACATATACCAATGGAAGTGCGAACACAATTTTTCATGAATCTGACAACATATCTTCTTGTATAGTCGACTCTACCATGTTGTGGTGTCAACAGATGGGACATATTGGTGAGAAATGTCTCCATGCTATTCATAGAAAATGTATGGTCAAAGGTCTCCTTGATTATTCTTTAGAAGTATACTTCTATGAACATTACAAATATGGTAAACAAATTCATGTAAGTTTCCCATTTGGGGCCACAAGGGCCAAGGAAATTCTAGATTTAATACATAGTGATGTGTTTAGACCAATATCGACCCCATCATTAAAGAGATACCAATATTATGTCTCTTTCATAGATGATTTCTCTAGAATTCCATGATTGTATTTTCCGGGGAAGAAATCTGATGTTTTTGAAAGGTTCCAAGAGTTCAAAGTTCTTGTATAAAATCAAACTGAAAGAAATATCAAGGTGCTAATAATTGACAATGGAGGAGAATTTTGTAGTAAGGTGTTCAACTAGTTCTACAGATAGCATGGTATAGCTCGAAAAAACACAACTCCATACATGCCTAAACAAAATGGAGTTGTTGAAAGATTGAATAGAACATTGATGGAAAAAGAAAGGAGCATGCTCAATGGTGCAAGTATTGCATAATAATTATGGGAAGAGGTAGTTGACACCGAATGTTACTTGGTGAATAGGTTTCCATCGATGGATCTGGTTGAAATTAATCCACATGAGGCATGGGATGGTGAAATTCCCTCTCTTACACATATCAGAGTCTTTGGGTGTTATTCCTTTGTAAATGTCCCAAAGAAGAAAAGAAGCAAGCCTGACAGCAAGTTTCAAAAATGCATCTTCATCGAGTACAAAGATGGAGTGAAAGGGTATAAATTGTGGAATCCAGTCATATGGAAATAAGTTTATAATAGAGATGTGATTTTCAGAGAAGTCATAGGTACTTCCAAAATTGAAGAGGATAAAGAGAAAATGAACTAGAAAATCTAGAGTTCGAATGAAATGACGAAATTCATGATTCAAATGGGTCAAGTGAATCCAATGAAGAGGTGGAACAACAAACTTTGGTCATCAATTGATTTGGTTGATCAAATAAATAGCCTGAAATGTACAATCCACCATATTTTCGCTATGATTTTGCATTAAATTCCATAGAATAGGATCCCATGTTAATAAAGGAAGTGATTAGGGAGGTGAAACTGTAACTATCCTCCAAGTTCTATGTTGACGACATGTTGTTGGTTGGAAACAACATGGATCTGATTAGGGAGGTGAAACTGTAACTATCCTCCAAGTTCATCATGAAGGATCTCGGCGCAACTCTTTTCTTTCTTGGAATGGAAATTAAAAGAGATTGAGCATGTAGAAGGATCTAGTTAAATCAGAGTAAATATGTTGAGATAGTTTTGAAATGCATCAACATGCATGATTGCAAACCGGTTAAGGTCCCTATTCTTGTAGGAGTTAAATTATCTAATGAACAGTGTCCCAAGACACAACAATATATTGAGTACATGGCAGATGTTCCCTATGCTAGTGTTGAAGGTAGTATGATGTTTGTAATTATCTGTGCTCAACTTGATATTGCCCATGTATTGGAGTATTGAGAAGGTACATGTCAACACCTGGGAAAGAGCATTGGATCATTGTTAAAAGAGTATTCAAATATTTGTGTGGCATAATGGATTATGCAATATTCTACCAAAGAAAACCTAAAACTAATAAAGCAATAAGTGTACATGGTTTTTTTGACTTTGACTGTGATGGAGATCTCTACTGTAGAATTAGGTCGACTAGTGGACGTGTTTTCAAATTATTCAGTGGGGAATTCAATTGGATGAGTAGGAGGAAGTCGGTTGTAGCACTGTTGACTACTGAGGATGAATACATGGTATCTACTCATGCAAGAAAAGAGGAAGTATGGTTGTAGAGATTGCGTTCAAAGGTTGGGTTTAAACAACAAGTTGTTAGGTTGAATTGTGATAGTCAAAGTGCAAGCATACTAGAAAATAACTTTGCATACCATTCAAAGACAAAGCATAATGATGTACAATACCATTTTGTGAGAGAAATGGTGGAGAACCAGAAAATGCTACTGGAAAGGTAGGCACATTGAAGAATATTGCAGACTCATTAACCAAGTTGATGAGCACCGAGAAGTTTACTTGGTGCAAGAAATCAATGGGATTGTTATCCCTGGTTAAGTGAACAAAAAGTTATGAAAAATCTTGTGTATGCAAAGAAAAAAACAAGTGGAGGAATGTTGGGTATGTTATATTCTTTGCATGAAATTGATGGTTAAAGAAGATAATCATCTGGTTAACAAGTTGACTAGAATAAAAGTCAATAGACGATGGAATTCTGGCCAACTAGAAAATTAGAATACTCGGCTGATCAACAACAAGTTGACAAGCATGAAGGAATTCAATGAACACTTGGATGACAAGAAGCTCAACAAGATGTTGACTATAGTTGAATCAGTCAAGTTGACTATAACATAATAACTGAAAGTAGTTAGTAAGTCATGGATCACCATTAATGGAGTAAATAGTTGTAACTAATTCAATTGTTATAAATTAGAGTATTGCATCTATAAATAGGATGTGATGGAAATTTGAAATGTAACATGAAAATACAATGATGGTACATGTATTGATATGAGTGGATAAGTCGAGTGTAGTGATTCACGTTGTTGCGATCTAGTGAATCGTTGTTGTAAACACTGGTTAAGAGTTTTGATGATAGATGAGTGGTATAACTCACTAGTTTCTTGGCTTTCCCCTGTAAAGGGTTTTCCAAGATAAATTTATGTGTACTGTGTGACTTTGTTTTTTACCATTATTAAATTCTATTATATCTAAATATTAGAATCATTATGCCTAATCAATGTAATTGGCATTGAAATCCTTGACAATCAGTATATTATGGAAACTATGAGGAAGGGGGCAGTGGATATAGACATCACATGTATGATATCAACATCTACTTGTGCGGGGACTTGATCATCTTCCCTTGCATTGATATTTTTTGGGGTATTGTTGTTTTCATGTACACACACAAAAAATGTTTCTACTAAGGAATGTAACAATGGCACATCAAAAGGTTTCAATGTGGTAAGAAGATGACGACGACAATGTTGAGAACCACAATCCCTTTGAAAAATCCTCAAATTATTTGTGGGAAATTTGTGGCTGGCAGTGAAGGTTATGAGTAGTCCCCTTTCACATTACCACATAGACTTTGCCAATCTACTTTTCCATTGCAATCATTACAGAATACGAGTCATTGTTTTGATGTTTCTACTAACAATGTTCTGATGTTGGTTTGGATCCAGTGCATCAACAAGAATTGGTTCTAAAGTGTATATATCAGTAGGTTCTAATCCAACCCTGGATACTTACTCTTGATAGTGATATGGGAAACAAACTACAATTGGATATAAATATCAATATGTGATTGATGTCATATGATCATTATTATAAATAGGCACTTAGAATTGGCTCTCCAATTGGAATATTTTGATCTCAATATTGAATGGGTAGAATTGAAGGATCTAGAACTAGAGAATTGATGCTCTTTTTCCAACGACTAGCTTAGGTGATTGGAAATTTATATAAACAACAATATTGGGGAAATAAAATTTATTCTTATGTACTTTGCAAAAGGGAGAGAAAAGCTACTCTTATTGACTTTGCCAAATGCAATCTCCATGTCAATTTATTTGCATAACACATGTCAAGATTTTCACATCGAACCATATTTGGATTTTTTAAATAATTATTTCATAAAGAAGCACAAGCCTTCATCACTTTGATTTCATACAATATAGTAAGTTTGTTTACCAATGTGCAGAACATCACTAGAAATGTAAGGTTATTTACCAAACCTTAATTTTGTTTCCATTATGGAAAAATATTTCAATATTACATTTAAAGAATTTTTGGTAGCTTTAATGGATTTATTGGCCTTCTTTTTTGTATCTTATAATCTGGCTTACTAATAGAGTAGAGTTATATTAAGAGACTCTAAAGAGCCTGGTAAGACTTCTAAATAACCCAATATACTTCATTCCATTCTCCATTAAATTATGGCTATATTTGAATTCTTATTTGGGAGAATAGGTGCTATTGACCAAAATAGGTCTCAAAGGGATTCAAGGTCATGGATATGAATAATTTTATTTCTAATTATTGGAGAATAGGCCCTCTTAACCAAGTATTGAAGCAATTCATGTCACAACATATGTGTTTGCAATGACATGGGGCAAGCCATTTTATATACTTAACTTAAAAGGGACATGAAAGGGCATTTAGTACTTGATGATGCTCAATGTGAGTGGTTGTGTTATTCCATATCAAAATGGTGTCATCTACAAAAAATCCATCTAATATGATCATATTATTTTTCTTGGCATGCAAATTGGTTTCTTGTAAACCATGTGTAAGGAATTGATGGTAATTCTCTCGTTACTATGAAGAAGAATTACTTCTATGGTGACTTTTAGGTAACTAAAATTCCCTCTCCCAATAGAAGTAGTGAAACATCCCTATCATCGTAACCAAATTTGAACCATCCGCAAACGAAAATGGAACTCATCACCCTATTTATTTCAAAATTTAAATCATCATCATCCGAGCAGTATTGGAATCATTGATACTCAAATCACCCATAACCCTCTTTTGCATTCATGTCACTATCGCTAGCATATGAATTGACAAATAGGGAGAAATGTGTAAATGATGGAAAAATAGGGAGAAATGGATCTTGTAACCATCTACACCTATGATAGGATGCACTATCTGACATTTCACCATCCTCCCTATGTTTAGAAGAGTGATTGATGCAGAAAGAGATGATCAAAATGTTGTCAATTTAGATTTTGGTGATGGTGTCACAAATGTGAAAGAGGGTTACAGGTGATTTGAGTGCTAGTGATTCTAGTACCGTTAAGATTTTTATTATCCATACAATGAAATAAATAGAGTGACACATGCCAATTTCCTTTGTTGATGGTTCAAATATAGTGACTAGGATATGGTTGCTTCACTTCTTCTACTAGGATAGGGATTTTTAGTAACCTGTAGGTCACAATAGAATTATCTCCTCTCCACAATAACAAGATAATTACCATCAATGTCTTGCATATTGTTTGAAGGTAGCCAATTTACATGCCCAAGACAAATAATATGATCACATTACATGTATTTTGTGTATAGGTCACAATTTTGAAATGGAATAACACATCCAATTGCATTGGGCATGATCAATTACTAAATTCCCTTTCATGTCCCTTTTAAGTTAATGATATGAAAACACTTGCCCCATCTCATTGTAAATGCAAATGTTGTAACCCCGAGTTCTTTGAGACTTGGTTTAGAGGACATTTTGATCCATAATTAGAAATCGAATATAATCACAATTTGATGACATTGAAGCCCTTTGAGACCTATCTTGGTCAATATCACCCATTCTTATAAGTAAGAAATTAAATCTACTCCCAATTTAATGGACAATGTAATGAAATATATTGGGTTCTTAAGCAATATTACCAAACTTTTCTAAATTTCTTGAGTTATACTTTGTTCAATGAGGAAATCATTTTATAAGCTACAAAAAAAAGGATAAAAAGGGAATTAAAGCTACCAAAATAGCCTTAAATTCAATATAGAATTATTTTTCCATAATGGAAAAAAATAGAGGTTTGGCAACCAACCTTACATTGCTAAGGATTTTCTACATGCTGGTAAATAACATGATTGTATTGTATGAAAGCAAAGTGTTGATACTTATGATTCTTATTGACAAAATTATAAAAAATATCCAAATATGATTCAATGTGAAAAATCCTAACATGTGTTATGCACTTGCATTATGCAAAGAAACTGACATGGAGATTGCACTTGGAAAAGTCGGTAAGAGTAACTTTGCTCTCCCTTATGAAAAGTTGGTAAGAATATATTTTTTTCTCTCCTCAGTAATGTTGTTTATATAAATATCCAAGCACCTAAAATTAATATTGGAAAAACAACATTTATTCTCTATTTCAAGATCCTTTAGTTCCACATGTTCGATATTGAGATTGAAATCCTCCAGTAAGAGAGATAATTTTAAGTCATAGTTTATAGGAAGGATCTTGTTCCATCAAGTGTAGGGGTTGAGCTTCATATCCAATTGTAGTTTGTTTCTCATATCAAGATTGGGAGTAATTAATTGATGTTGATTCATCCATAATCTTTAGAGCCAATTGTTGTTGATCCACCAAATCCAAACCAACATGAGAATGTTGTTAGAAAAAAAAAACAATATGATTGATACTGAGCAGTGATTGTAATGGAAAATTAAATGATCAAAGTTCTGTTGATGTTTCTCTAGGTTGCAACATCAGGTAGACATTATCCTAGAGTGATAATTTGATTTGAGAAATGGCTAGTGGAGAATGGCCTTGCTTAGTCATGTGATTTAAGTGTGAATAAGGTTGCCTTGCTTAGTCATGCAATTTGGCTAAGTGTGAATAAGGATTCCTTGCTTAGTCACGTGATTTGGCTAAGTGTCACAACAAAATTTCAACCCAACATCCGACACCTTGCATGTCTGAATTTTGACACTTCTCTATCGCATTTTCAACACATACACTTTTTTTTGCCATCGGTGGCATAACGTTGAATATTCGACAGCCTACTAAAGTGGGTTGAAGATCCGACACACCATGGTGTTACCTATTTGACAGTTTTATCTTCCAAAGTGTCAATCAAAACTTGCATAAACTATCGGAAATCCGACAGCATCAGACACTTGAAGAGTCAGCCTTCCGATGGGAAGAAGTGTCAGAGGAATGGCGTTGTCGTCACTGTTTTTATCTAGAAAGTGTCGGATGTTCGACACCCTCCGACACTTGAAGAGTCGGCCTTTCGACGGGAAAAAGGGTCGGAGGCATGGTGACATTGTCATATATTCGAATCAACCCGACACTTGAAGTGTCAGTCGTCCGACGGTTGGAAGCGTTGGAGTCATGACACTGCGTTCAGAAGGTTTTGCTGAAGCATCGGAGGACCGTCGAAAAAGCGACGCCTGTTGGTAGATTTAACAAAGAAAAAAATTGAAATATTTCACTTAGATATAGCTATTTGATAACAAGTGTGGGCCGAGGAGTTGGTGGCTTACAGAGGAAATTCCTCTAGCAAAGCGTTCAAACTTCCCCTAGGCTAAATTGTTTTATGTTAAAGCAGGCTCCTCCCAGGCACAACAATGATTTTGCATATGGTCCCTCAAGACAACGATTTGTCTATCTTCTATCAAGACAGCAATTTACCTTCCCAAAGCTAAATCACTATGTATCCTTACTCAACTACCTTTCAAAGACAAAGATTCCCTTTGCCATTACTTGGACAGCAAAATAGTGACAAGTGGATCCCTGGGAGAGACTGGCAATGTAGGAAAAACATTGATCTCCCTTACAACCCAATTTATCCAAATTTATCATGCATTTACCTTTGTAATTTATTATATAGGCTTTCCATTTTTATGCTTTGTGTTGCTGTTGTGTTTTCTACAGGCTGTGAGCATGAGTTTATAGCATCCAATCCTTTTGTAGCTAGTGAATCCCTTTATTTTCCTGGAGAGATGGAAACAAAAATTTTATGAAAGATTTATTTATAAGAAGACCAATTATCAGTCAGTCAATGCCTTTGATGCAGTGAATGGAGTCTATGAAGGTTTTGGTTGCTAAAACAAATAGATCTTGAAGTTGAGATATCTCACGGTCTAATAATAAAGTATTTGCTGGAAGAAGAGAAACTCTGTAAGGATTCACAGTTGATTTTTGCTACAAGCAAACATAATGTTCTATTATAACCAGCATCGGTGGCTAAGTATTAAGCACAGCGATTACCATCTAACTACTTTGTATTAGCTATTATGCACGGGGCAAGGAATGCCTTATTGTCTATGACTTCGTACAAAGAGGCAATCTTTAAGAGGGCCTTCATATTGAAGAGCATAAACCAATGATTCCATATAAAGACTGGCTTACAATGGCTGTGGAGTTGCAGGAGCATTAAATTGGCCCACTTTTGATAAGCAAAATTAAGCCCATGAAAAATTCGATCACAAAAATAAATTGTATGTTTTTTCAAAGTTTTTGCTTAAAACTCCTACTCTAGCTTTGTTAATGCATTCTAATGATGTTAGTAAGTTATGGCATGATATATTTGGGCATATTAACTTACGTTAATTACATCAATTAATCAAACAAGATGGGATAGTGGGGTTGCCACTTATATCCTTCTTATATGGAGTTTGTCCAATATATACTCTTGGTAGGCACCTTGAAGAGAGATTTGAGAAAGGAAAGGCTAAGAGAGCCACATCACTTCTTGATTTTGTGCCCGGTGACATTACTGGTCCCTTTCCTCACCTATCTATGAATAAATAAATATATGCGCTAAGTTATAACATTCATTGATTACATCTCTATATACACATGTGTCTACTTCTTAAATCACAAAGCTAATGTGTTTGCTTTTCTTCAAGATTTTAAATCTCTTGCAGAGAAACAATCTGGTAAGGGGATCAATATCCTTCACACAGATAATGGTGGAGATTATCCCAACAAATATGTAAATAATCTATATCCTTTTCATTTATAGTTCAATATGGTATGCTTCTATATATCATTTTCGTTCTAGAGCACACACTCTGCCGGTGATCATTGAATTTTATGCATCAAAATAATCTAATTAGTGTTTTAGATATGATAGATTTTCACTCAACATGTCCAAATGCGTGATGATATAGAATCATTTTGTCAAACATATAAATAAAATGCATTCTCAAGTCCAAGTCAACCGAAGGACTAAAATGTAAAATATAAGTAGTTTTAGGGTTTCCCAATGGAGATATAAATCACTTGAGAAGAACTCAGGACAATATAAAGGATAGAAAAATAGTTTAGTTGTCAATTAAAGATAAGGACTAGAGAGAAGTTTTGTTATTTACAAAGAACTTCATAAATGCAACAAGTGCAGAAAATGTGTCTGATATGCTATATCATATCATGGAATAGCATATCGAACCTTAAGGAAGAAAAGGCCAACTAGGTCAAACGGGTAAAATAAGGCATGCCCTTGTCCAAAATATAAAATTGGTCAAAAGTTCCAGGGAGTTCGAAAAAGCAGAGGTTAGAGGTGCTCTGCAGTCAACACCGTTGTCAAAATCAGTGGAACTATCACAACCTCTCACATTTGTATATGTGTCTACTACTTCTCTTGGACCATCACATAACACGAAATCCTCTGCAGTAGTCAGGAAACAGAGGGAGAAACAACTAGGTATGGCAACTCTTTATACATTAGTGACTGGAATCAATTCAAGTGATCTTGGTTTGCAGAATAAATAGGTCTGGCCTTCAATTTCATTTAGCCAAGATAAGATCAAACTCTCTTCTTATGGTCCCCATTGCAAGAAGAGTTGCATCAACTGGAAGTATTACAGATTCAGTAACACCTTTGAACATTAACAGTCCTTCCACCAAAACAACACATATGCCTAGTTTGGTAGCTAAGGTAGATCAACCTGTTGCAATTGTTAGCGGATCCTACACACTAGGGTGGTGGATCCAGTAACAGTGCTAAAATCAAGTTATATGCAACATAATTTCACTCTATGATTGTTCAATAGAAGAGATAGGTGATTGTCTTTGATCCTTTAAATAGTTGTTGGGATTCTGGTAAATGTATGCTTGCTTGTCCTTTTATGACTAGTTTAGAATATACAAATGTTTGTGAAGTTCCTCTTGCAATTACAATACTGAATCATGTGGAAGCACCATTATCTGCAAATCAATGGATCTAGCAAAATATTTCATGTGAAGAATATGCTCTGATATGGGCTTGCTTATGGATTCATAGGGAAAACTTATCAAATATATTACTATTTCTTCTTCATATTTATGGTAAAATGATGGGTGAATTCTAGGGTTTCATGCATATGCAAGATTGATACTAGCATTGTTGGAAGAACACAATCACAAGGAGGATCTAGGGTTTTCTTGGTTGCTCCATTGGTAAAGTTTGGTGAAATTATGCTTCTATGGATTGAATGGTGGTTGTAATGCTGCGTTTTCTCTGAATTAGAGTTTTTTACCAGCTTTTGTCAACTTTTACATGTTATAAAACACCCTCTTGAAGGATTTTTCTCTTGTTTGTCCTTAGATCTCTGAATTTTTCCCTAATTAGGATCCTCCAACAAACCCTAGAGGTTTTTTTTGGAATTCCTAGTTGGTGAGGCTTAGGGAAATATTCCAAGAGGGAGGTTGATCACCATCCCTCATGGCCTTGGGTTTGAAGTAAATTTCACAAAAACCCTAATATTTGTGATTTTGATCAAAATGTAGCATTTCAGGTGTAAATAGATGCATTTGCATGATTAGTGTAGTGTTAGATTAGATCCGTGTTTTTATAAACTAGACAACCTTAGAAATTTATAAAATTCAATAATCCAAAAGTAACAACAATTTTCAAATTGTAAGCCACCCTCAAATTTTGGTCTACCTATTTAGCCCTAGATCCTCCAGTGCGTCATCTATCTTCTTGTCTACATCCATGAACTTGAGAAGGAACCTAAAAAAACCAGTCAAAATTCAGAGTTAGGGTTTCATATTTGACATGTTTCAGGGGTTGGGATAATTTGGCCTTGATAAAAGGTTACTTTATGCCTTACAACGACGCCATTTAATTGTTTAGTAGGGAAATTTAGGGACTCTTTAGGCTTATCGATCAGTGTTACTATCGTTTCTAGCCCTAAAACCTATAAAAAAGACTTGCAAAATCAACCAAGTTAGGGTCATATTTGAGTTATGGGGAGATCTCAACAATATAATTGAATTCTACCTTCCAAAAGCATTCTTTTTAGGCTAAGGAGTACTTGTATAAACCCTTAAAAGGATGGTTAACTTAGCTGGTAATTCATGTTGATATATAGTAGTATTTACAGTTAATCTAAATGATGATAATAATGCCTATGTGATGATACATGATGGTTGTTAATACTTACACTTGCTAGCTGATAAAATTGTCTAGTAATGTTGATTTCAAAGAAAAGTGGTTTAAATGATAATACTCTGTTGGTTATGATTCTGAAATAGAATTTTCTTCCCTATATCCTTGGTGTGGCTATGAAACACTTATGCTTTACAACAATAGCATATTGTGCATATACCTAGAAAACACCACTAACTTATACAAGAACTTTACAAAAGATCAAGGGTATGCATGCTTTACTGATGGACCAGCTAGCAAAGAAGTTCCAGAATCTGCAATAGAAACACAACCTCTAGCATAGAAACCTGCAACAAAATGTTCATAAAATGCCATCAATATTTTCATAAGATTCCTTAAGAAGCAATCATGTGCCCAATTGAATAAGATGGACTGTATGCTGACCTGTTGATTGATCATCAATGAGGAAGTCTCCCATGTCAAACTGAAGGAAATAGCAAAATCATTTTATTAGAGTATATTAATCCCATGACATACCTACTAGTAACTATATTGACTCATACAATTAACATGGTATGCATGTGTTTATCCTTAAATACAATCAATCTTAAACTTGAAAAACTAACATGATTCTATTACATACCTTCCAGTAACCGTTTCGAGTAACATGAGCATATTGATTTTTAACCTTGAAGTGATTAGGATCAACACCACCAAAATTCATGGCTGCAAATGGGATTTCTTCAATAAAAACATATTTTCCTTGGGAAAGAACATCGAAACTGTTTCCAACAAATGTGAAAATGTTGCCTTAAGCGAAAAAATGTCATACCAAATCTAATGATCTATCATTCTAAATCAGTGAAAATGACTGATACTCTTTTTCAGGCCATGGACACCTCTGGAAGATTGCCTGAAAGTAACAAAAATAAATAGTTTTTATAACTTAACCATTCAAACAATGCCTTCTAGAAATAAAGTAGCAAATAGATCTTTATTTTTTCAAGCAGATCTCAATACTTTGTTACCATAATTATCAATGCAGTCATTCTTCTTTTGTATTCTAGAGTTGAGATGTTTTCTCTAAGTGACTTGTTTAAACTCGGTGATAAATTGGAAGCAATACAGAAATATATAGATACCTAATAAAAGATTTGCACAAAGAAGACTTTGTAACAAATTAGCAATTATGAGTAATAAAGTGCACAGTGATGTTGGGGCGAAAAGTTACAATGGAAACTAAAAATACCAATGTGTACCATGCCCAACTCACAACCTACAGGGATAAGCACAAATATAAACATAGGTTTACCATTGCACAATCAACCATTAAAGTTGAACAAGATATGAGATTAAGAGACAAATTGCAAAACTACTGGAGAAAGATAAACTGGGGCAGACACCAATATACTCATGCGGAATAATAGGGAAACAACGCTTTAGATACCATTTTACTCACAAGTCTATCTATCTTTTTCTGTCTTTTGACCTTTCATATTCCCATCAAACTCAAATGCCTATCAAATTTCTTGTAATGAAATGCCTACATTTAATTTTGTTGTCCTAGCTATATGGTATTGGTAAAGTATTACCAAGGGGCCAGTTATCATGATAAATCAAAATATTTAAGGTAATTGTTTAGATTAGATAGAACAAATTTCACCTCAATGTATGGTAATCATCATCATCAACTAAATGTATGTGTGTGCACATGCATAAATACCTAATACACAACTCAATAAAACAAAAGAAAACATAATTATACCTTGATTTGTGGATCTTCACACTATCTTCTTATGCTTTACCTTTCAAAACATCATTCAACATGCCTCATTTTTTGTCCTGTTGCAATAGTTTCATGTTAGGACCCATCAAATATATTTATGTTTGTTTATGAAAATAACAAAACCAATCTAAATAAATACAATTCTATTACAATGTAAATTACAATACTATTCAACTATTCAAGTAAATTAATTGTTAAGAATATATCACTTGATAAAACATGGATAACCAAAAATACTATGTATATAAGGCCGTCGATCTAATCAAAACTCCATTTCTTTCCTCTTAACTATGGAAATGTTTCTCAACGCTATTTGTAACAAGTTACAATGGAGGAGTCAAATAGAAATAGTGAAAATTACATAGTAAAAATATAGAAATAGATGTTTTTTAATGTATTCTTCCTTACCATTCATTGAGCTCCTCCCTATTTCGAGAATTATTTAATATTCTCTACTAAACAGGACCAACCATGTGAAGGTGGAAGCTCTTATGGCCCCTGCCCCCCCTCACATGACTCTCAACTCCCCAAACCCAATGCATATACTTGCAAATAATAATTTATTTCACTATTTCGCAATGCAAATAACAATGCATCTACAATGCAAATTATTTCACTCAATAGTTGAAAGATGCTGTAACACGCCGGTTTTGACCCCGTTGCATTAAACGTACATGATGTATATATTGTAATGAATCATGGTGCGGAGCTAAAGGCCAAGGCCACACCATCGATTGGTTATGCTATGTTTCGGATTGAAATTATCACCGATGGTATATTGGGGCATGAGGCATACCTATTGAGCTTTGTCATCATGTAAATATGCATCTTTAATTAAATAACCAACAGGCTACGTTCGTGGCAACTAAATTGAGAAGGGGCATGATTTTCCTAAGGATAAGGGGGGGGATGTCAAACCTTGAACCAATGGGGAAAAATACATGTGTCACCACCTTGTCTTATCCAACTACCACCATTGAAAGTTTTGCTGTTAGTTGGGGCAGTTATGGCTAGGGAGTGGAGTGTGGCAGGACTGTCAGTCCTTGCCTACACGCACACTCCACCAGCAGGTTGACCCTTATGTTTTGGAAAAACCACCACCACCATCACTCCACCAGCGGATTGAACCTCACGATGGGAAGAAGAATGACTACGCCCCTCATTCCATTCTCGCCACTACGCATTCTCTCCATAGTCTGTTCATCCTCACGCAGGGACAGTAGTCTATTCATTCTCATGCACAGGCATCTTTTCTGTTGATCTCACGTAGCCAGGAGGGGAATTGCTTATCAGTTGTCATTCACATTTTTCCACAGAGAGGAATCGGGTGTATTTTCCCTTTGTATTTTGGGGTTTGGTGCAAGTTTCCCTCATGCATAGGTTGCGAGACTATATTTTCTTCCCCAGTGTGGTCTGTGTAATTTTTCCCAATGACTTCGTTGTCCAAGATAGATTGTTGTTTCTCCCACATTGCTAGTTGTGTCTGTTTTACATTTTGGGACTGCTGTAGGTTGTTTTGGAGTCGTTTTGGCCATGATAGGGCCAAGAACAACTCAGGAGTTGTTTTCCTTGCCCAAGCTGTGAATCGCTTGTGTGACTGCGTGTATGCAGTGGTTGGTCTTCAGACTGTGTTGGGAGTAGGGATGGGGGCTTGGGTTGCTTGATAAACCTGGTGTGTTTGGAAACCACACAGACAGAGCTAGAAGGATGGATTTCTTCTCCACAAGCCCTGAATAGCACTAGAAGGGAAGTTAGGGCCTGAGGGACTGTGTAGCAGAGAAGGGATTGATTCCTTGTGTTGGGTGTGTGTGGGTGTCTTAGAAGTTAGGCTAGTTCTGGTGTAGGTGTTCCTAGCTCTGTAATGAGTTCACCAACTTAGCATTTAGCCTTTCCAAACTCCCAGATGGCCTGATAAACCTGACCATGTTGGCTTGGTTGTCTTGTTGATGGCTTGATAAACCCCGCTGTGTTGGCTTGGCTGTGTTTTGTGTATTCTTGGCTATGTGTAATCCTGCTTGTTCCTTATTTCTTGGAGAATCATGCCCAGCTCGGGGGTGGCATCGTTGCTGAGAGATTAAGGAGCACGCTGGCCTATGGTTGGGTGGAACATTGCAGCAACGTAGCTGGTTGCGGAATGAGTTCTTCATAAGATAAGTAATCTTGTCAATTTTACTTCTGCAATCATAATTATTGTGAATGAATATGATGAACATGTTGAATGCTTGTATGAACATATGTTTGCTTCCGCTTTATGATAAATAATCATGTATGCATGTTCTAGTTCAAAGCATTTTGTTTCAGCATTTTATGAATGTACATGTTCATGGGACTCTTAGCCCAGATGGTTAACGCCATGGTAGCATCCTCTTTGCCGGTCGGAGGGTCGGGGATGTTATAGTGTGGTATCAGAGCTCATGTTGTAGCATGGGCCTGAATGGACCATGGAGATGAAGTGACAGAGGTAGGATTTATTTCTGTCTAGCAAAGATCAGAAGTTTACATGATAGAAAACTTCCACAAAATTTGTCTAAGTGTTTGAACTGTTGGTTCATCGGAACACTTAGTGGGACGGACTTCCGATGCAGTGGAGAACTAGGTGGAAGCACACCCAATGAAGGACAGTTGGAAGAAAATTGCGAAATTTTTTCTAAGTTTTTGTCGACCGTTGGTAGAACTTAGTGGATGTGGGAGCTGCAATTTCGGTGAATATCAGTCGAAGACCGCCGAAGCACCGGCTTGATGAAGTGGAAGAAACGCTTGATATTGACTTTAGACGCCAACGAAAGTTTGTTGTTCAGAGTGTCGATGGATGTCGGTGAAAAATAGTTGATCGAGCACCCGACGTTGCGGATGGCTAGACAACTACGCGTCCGATGGTTAAGGCCTTCGACCACCGACACTGTAAAGAAAGAAAGTTTAAAATTTTTTCTAAGGACCGAAATTGTCGGCTATCGGAAGAAGATAGTGCTTCATGTGTTCACCATTGCGAAAGCCTAGATCACTAGTCTTCCAACAGGGAAAGGCTCCGACTGCCGATGCCAGTCAAAATCAGTTCGTCGATCGGGAGAGGATCGAAGATGATGAGCCGCCATTGCGGCTGCTAAATGAAATAACTCACCAATGTCAAGGTGTTAGTGGATCATGGAGCTGACAGAGTTAGCAGAACATAGAGAAAGTTTTCACCGATAGAAGAAGAAATTTTCAAAAATTGTCTAAGTGTTGAGGCCATCGGTGATTGGCGACGGTTAGCTGTTTGGATGGGTGGAAGCTAGTGGATTGAATGTCTGCCATTGCAGTTTCCTAGAAGACTAATCATCCGATGCAATAACGCATCCAATCGCCGACACAGAGGAGGTAAGTTGCCATTTGGATTGCCGCAGCGACAGGAAGTATAGTGACTTGGATCGCCGATGAATAGAAGATGGAAGAGCCGATGCCACGGAAGACAAGGCAAGAAGAAAATTCAAATTTTCTCTAAGGCATGAGATCATCGGCCATTGGGAAATGTTAGTGGATTGGATCGCCGATCGAAAAATGTTCAATGAAGGTGACTCGCTGTTGCGGCTGCTTAGTCAACTAGCCCTCCGACGCCTCAACAACTAGTGCTTCCGAACGCCGATAGACTTATGGCTGCGGAAGACTTGAGGGGAATAGTCATTGAAATCATCGATCGAAAGTCTAGAAGTTTTCCCATGAAAACTAAAGTAAGAACACTTCCCGTCATTGCGGAAGCCGAGACAACTAACCACCCGATGCACAAGACACCCGACCATCGATGCAGTGCATAGGCTGGTTTCATCACCGATTGGGTTCGGAGAGTTGTATGTGGATCCGATACAGCGGAAGGAAATAGGTGAATAGTCCTCTGTTTCACCGATGTAGATCGAAATTTTGGCGATTTACCCGTCGAAACGCCGAGAAACTTGTGCCAAAGAGACTCGATGAAGAGAACGAAACTTTGGGTTTTACGAAGTAGATATTTTCTCAACAAATTCTAACTGTTTCAGTAGATTTTAGCAGACTGTCCGTGGTCACAGAGCTGAATATGAAATAGAAAAAATTATGTGTTTTAGCATAATTGTTGTTTTATGAATTTCCAGAAGAAAAGGTAAGAAATTTTGATTTATATTAATATTATGCATCTAACAGTTTGCTACAAACACATTTGCAGAACTTTAGATAACTTCCAAGAGCAGTACTCTAGAGAGAACAGTGTGGTAAAGCCAGAGGTGGTTTAGTCATGAGAAACCATGATGGGTATGATGTTCAGGATTCTTATGAGCGAGCAGAAGATGCCATGGGAGAGAATGTCCGTAATGGAAATGATGACATAGAGTCTAATGGAAGGAGATTCTAGGGGACACCGTCTGAGGTTGCAGCCACCATGAGAAGCTTGATCAAATCCCAGGAAGAGCAGCATCAGTTGAATGCTACAATGTGGCAAAGTTTGATAGACTTGCAAAGAAAGATAGACTCTAGACTAGGTACAACAAGACCAGAAGGCAGTAAGAGTAGTAATAGGAGAAGGAGAAGGACTTCTAGTGGATCATCTAACTCTGAAGAATCCAATGGGGATTCCAGTTCTTCTTCTCATAAAAGAAAAAGAAAGAGACACCATAGGGATCGCTCTCAGGATGAATTTAAGAAAGCTAAACCTCCTACATTTGATGGTGAGGTAAAGACTGGGCAAGAGGCTGAAGCTTGGCTTCTTGGAATAAAGAAGTACTTTCAAGTGCATGACTATTCGGGAAACATGAAGGCAAGAGTTGCCATATTCAATCTGAATGGAAGGGCATCCAATTGGTTGTAACACTTCAAGCAAGTAAAGAGGATCAATGAATGGAGACTTAAGTGGAAACAGTTCAAGAAGTATTTCAAGCAGAAATACCTCTTTGACAGGTATTATGATGACAAGATTAAGGAGTTCCATGAGCTGAGATTGGGACAGTGGACCATGGAAGAATATGTAAATAAGTTTTTGGAGCTGTTGAGGTATGTTTAGTACATCAGAGATGAAAAAGTGAAGGTCCAGCATTTTCTGAGTGGATTACCTCAGCCTTACAAAGATAGAATTGAGTTTTATGAACCTAGAACTCTTGAAGAAGCAATAAGGATGGCTAAGTATTGTTATGAGCAAAGTAAAGGTAAGTCAGATTACCATAAGGCATGGAAGGACAAGAAGAATGAGAATTTTGACCAAAGAAAGAAAGGTTTCAAACCTTCTAACTTCAGGAATCAGCAGAAGTAGCCATCCCAAGCTGCGAGTAAGCCAGTCGGAGTGACAGGAGAAAAGCCTAAAGATCCACAATAGAATAGAGGGCCACTCCAATGTTGGAAATATGGAGGACCCCACATGCGCAGGAATTGTCCACTCAAAAATGAGAGTTCAAGGCCAGCTTATAACATTCAAGAAGCAGAAACAATGGGTCAAGTAGCAAGGGTACTGCCTAGGATTTATGCAGCATTGGAGGACCGCTAGGCAGATCACCAGTCAACTATGGTTGAAGTAGTAGGTAAGATTGTTGAGCAATCTGTTTCTATTTTGATTGACCCTGGTTCTACACACAGTTACATTACTCCTAGAGTAGTGGAGATTTGTGCTTTTAAGAAAGTAAAGCATAGAAAGTCTTGGTTAGTTCAGCTAGCCACTGGAAATAAGAGAAAGGTTAGTGAAATGGTAGAGAAATTTCCATTGGTAATGAATGGATTGGTCACTTGTGTAGATTTGAATGTTCTACCACTTGGTTCCTATGATGTTCTCATTGGAATGGATTGGTTAGAAGCTCACAAGGTGAAGCTTGACTGCTACAATAAGACTTTCGAATGCATGAATAAAGAAGGGGACCTAGTAGTTGTGAAAGGTATTCCAAAGGTGATTTCAGTATGGCAGGTTTCAGCAATGCAGTTAAAGAAGTTCTGTAAGAAGGGTTTCCAGTTATTTGCAGCTCATATTTTGGAGACATTAGGAGATGAAACTCCGAGGTTGGAAGACTATCAACTGTTACAGGAATTCAGGGATGTGTTTCCTGATGAGATTCTAAGGCTTCCTCCCAAGAGAGACATTGATTTCACAATTGAACTTGTGCCAGGAGCAGCACCAGTGTCCAAGGAACCCTACAGGATGAGTACACTGGAGATGCTAGAGTTGAAGATGCAACTGTAAGAGTTGTTGGAAAAGAAGTATATCTGATTGAGTGTGTCTCCTTGGGGAGCACCAGTTCTGTTTGTAAAGAATAAAGATGGTACACTCAGGTTATGTATTGATTACAGTCAATTGAACAAGGTTACTGTGAAGAATAAATATCCTTTTCCTAGGAGTGATGACCTCTTTGATCAAATGAGGGGAGCAAAGGTATTTTCCAAGATTGACTTGAGGTCTGGTTACCATCAGGTGAGAATCAAGGATGAAGACATTCATAAGACAGCCTTCAGGACAAGGTATGGACATTATGAGTTGTAGTGGTACCATTTGGTCTCACAAATGCACTAGCTACATTTATGTGCCTTATGAATAGTGTCTTCAGTAGATATCTGGATAAGTTTGTTCTCATCTTCCTTGATGACATTTTTTTCTATTCTAAGAATGAGGTGGAGCATGAAGAGCATTTGAGATTGACATTGCAATTGCTTATGGAGCACCAGTTGTATGCAAAATTGAGCAAGTGTGACTTCTATAGAGATAGAATTCAGTATTTGGGTCACATTATCTCAGAGGAGGTTATATCTGTGGACCCTGAAAAGATTGAAGCCATTGTGAATTGGCCTACTCCAAGAAATGTGATGGATGTAAGATCTTTCATGGGACTTGCAGGATACTACAGGAGGTTTATTTAGGGATTCTCCAAAGTTGCACATGCCATCACTTCTTTGAAAAAGAAGGGGATGAAGTTTGAATGGACATCAAGGTGTGAACAAAGATTCCAGCAATTAAAGAATCTTCTCACCAGTGCACCCGCATTGAAGGTTGCAGATCTAGAGAAAGATTTTGTGGTGTGTACCGATGCATGCGGACAAGGGCTTGGAGGAGTCCTTATGCAGGACAACCACATGATATGTTATGAGTCAAGAAAGCTAAAGAGCATGAGAAGAACTATGCCACTCATGATATAGAGCTTGCAGCCATACTACATGCTCTCAAGATGTGGAGGCATTACTTGATGGGTAGAAGATTCGAGCTCAAGACAGACCATTGTGGTCTGAAGTATTTGTTTGATCAGCCTACTCTGAATGCTAGGAAAGCAAGATGGCTGGAATTTTTATGTGAGTTTGATTTCCAAATCAAGCACATAAAAGGAAAAGAAAACAAAGTGGCTAATGCACTCAGCAGGAAGATGCAAGAAACGCATGTGGCATCTCTTAGTATTTTCCAATCGGATTTGAAGCAGCAAATTGTTAGTCATGCTGCTGAAGATGAATTGTACGAGCAGGTAAAAGACAAATTGCAACAACAAAGTATTGAGAAGAGGTATGAGGGATATAAATTGGAAGAAGATGGACTTCTCACTTATAAAGGTAGAATTTATATTCCGAATGTAGCAGATTTGAGGAGATTTGTTATGGATGAAATCCATTAAGCTCCATATTCTGGTCACCTAGGATATCGGAAGACAATTGCTACAGCCAGGAAGCAGTACTTTTGGCAAGGAATGAAAAGGGATATGGATGAGTACATTTTGAATTGTATGAAATGTCAACAGGTAAAGGTTGAGCATCAACATTCAGCAGGCTTGTTGCAGCCTTTGCCAGTTCCGGAATGGAAATGGGAAGTTATTTCCATAGATTTTATTACAGCATTTTCGATGACTTGGAGACAACATGATTCCATCATGGTTGTGGTGGACAAGTTGACAAAGGCAACGCTTTTTATACTGGTTAAGTCTACACATAAAATAGATGACATTGCAAAGATCTTCATGAAGGAGATATTCAAATTGCATGGATTTCCTAAGGCAATAGTCTCCGACAGAGATTTCAAGTTCACTTCCAATTTTTGGAAGGGGTTGTTTGTAGATTTGGGTACAAAGCTAAACTTCAGCACTGCATACCAACCTCAGACAAATGGGAAGACAGAGAGAGTTAATCAGGTGCTTGAAGACATGCTTCGCATGTACGTGATGGACAAACCAACCAAGTGGGAAGATTACTTACACTTGGTAGAGTTTGCTTATAACAATGGACAACATGAATCCTTGGGGATGAGTCCGTATGAAGATTTGTATGGAAGAAGGTGTAGAACACCAGTGACTTGGGATAACCTAGTGAACAGGATTGTGCTTGGGCCAGAATTGCTTAGGGAAATGGAGCAAGAGGTTGTAAAGATCAGGCAGAATATGAAAGCAGCATAGGACAGGCAGAAAAGCTATGCAGATAAGCATAAGGTGAATAGGGAGTTCAGTGTTGGGGATCATGTTTACCTCAGAGTAAGGGCAAAGAAGAGTTCCTTGAAGCTTGAAATTTGTGCCAAGATGTCACCTAGATACTGTGGGATGTTTGAAGTGCTTGAAAGAATAGGGCCAGTTGCATATAGACTTGCATTGCCTGCTAGTACTAGGGATCATAATGTTTTTCATGTTTCTTTGCTTAAGAGATATGTACATGATCCTAACCATGTGATAAATTGGGATGTGATTCAGGTGGAACCCGAGGGAGAGTTCCGAGTCGAGCCAATGCGCATCCTCGACAGGAAGGTCACAATGCTCCGGAACCGGGCCATAGGTCAGGTAAAGGTGAAATGGGAGCACTACGGACCTAAAGAGGCTACATGGGAGCTATAGGATGCCATGTGATTGGCACATCCATTATTGTTCAATTCTACGGAACACTGAGGCGATACCATTGTAGCATTTTGTTCAAATTTTGTAAAGCACTGAGGACAATGCTATTGAAGGGGGAGGGGAATGTAACACCCTGATTTTGACCCCGTTGCATTAAACATACATGATGTATATATTGTAATGAATCATGGTGCAGAGCTAAAGGCCAAGGCCCCACCATCAATAGGTTATGCTATGTTTCGGATTGAAATTGTCACCGATGGTATATCGGGGCATGCGACATACCTATTGAGTTTTGTCATCATGTAAATATGCATATTTAATTAAATAACCTAACCAGCTATGTTCACGGCAACTAAATTGAGAAGGGGCATGATTTTCCTAAGGATAAGTGGGGGGATGTCAAACCTTGAACCAATGGGGAAAAATCCATGTGTCACCACCTTGTCTTATCCAACTACCACCATTAAAAGTTCTGCTATTAGTTGAGGCAGTTATGGCTGGGGAGTGGAGTGTGGCAGGACTGTTAGTCCTTGCCCACATGCACACTCCACTAGCAGGTTGACCCTTACATTTTGGAAAAACCACCACCACCATCACTCCACTAGCGGATTGAACCTCATGATGGGAAGAAGAATGACTATGCCCCTCATTCCATTCTCACCACTATGCATTCTCTCCATAGTCTGTTCATCCTCATGCAGGGACAGTAGTCTGTTCATTCTCACGCATAGGCATCTTTTCTATTGATCTCACGTAGCCAGGAGGGGAGCCGCTTATCGGTTGTCATTCACTTTTTTCCATAGAGAGGAATCGAGTGTATTTTCCCTTTGTATTTTGCGGTCTGGTGCAAGTTTCCCTCATGCATAGGTTGGGAGACTATATTTTCTTCCCCAGTGTGGTCTGTGTAAGTTTTCCCGGTGACTTCGTTGTCCAGGATGGATTGTTGTTTTCCCACATTGCTGGTTGTGTTTGTTTTACATTTTGGGACTGCTGTAGGTTGTTTTGGAGTCGTTTTGGCCATGATAGGGCCAAGAAAAACTCAGGAGTTGTTTTCCTTTCCTAAGCTATGAATCGCTTGTGTGACTGCATGTATGCAGTGGTTGGTCTTCGGACTGTGTTGGGAGCAGGGATGGGGGATTTGGTTACTTGATAAACCTGATGTGTTTGGAAACCACACAGATAGAGCTAGAGGGATGGATTTCTTCTCCCTAAGCCCTGAATAACACTAGAAGGGAAGTCAGGGCCTGAGGGACTGTGTAACAGAGAAGGGACTGATTCCTTGTGTTGGGTGTGTGTGGGTGTCTTAGAAGTCAGGCTAGTTCTGGTGTAGGTGTTCCTAGCTCTGTAATGAGCTCACCAGCTTATCATTTAGCCTTTCCCAACTCTCGGATGGCTTGATAAACCTGACCATGTTGTCTTGGCTGTCTTGTTGATGGCCTGATAAACCTCGCTGTGTTGGCTTGGCTCTGTTTTGTGTATCCTTGGCTATGTGTAAGCCTGCTTGTTCCTTATTCCTTGGAGAATCATGCCCAGCTCGGGGGTGGCAGCATTGTTGAGAGATTAAGGAGCACACTGGCCTATGGTTGGGTGGAACGTTGCAGCAACATAGATGGTTGCAGAACGAGCTCTTCATAAGATAAGTAATCTCGTCTATTTTACTTCTGCAATCCTAATTACTGTGAATGAATATGATGAACATGTTGAATGCTTGTATGAACGTATGTTTTCTTCCGCTGTATGATAAATAATCATGTATGCATGTTCTATTTCAAATCATTTTGTTTCAGCATTTTATGAATGTACATGTTCATGGGGCTCTTAGCTCGGATGGTTAACACCATGGTATCATTCTCTTCGCTGGTCAGAGGGTCGGGGACGTTACAGATGCTTTCATTAAATCATTCTTTAAAACATTCATTAAACCATTTAATCATTCAACAACTGAAAAAACCATTCATTAAAACATTAATTTAGTCAATGGCAAAAAAAAAAAATCAGTAAACCATTCAGTAAAGCATTCATTCAAACATTCATTCATGGAACAAAGGAAAAAACCATTAATTTTTTTTTTATAAATAAGAATTACTCAAAATTTATTTAGTCATTTCCTTTTTACTTTTCTTCTCTTTAAATATTTAGTTAGACTCACATCTTAGGGAATTTGATCGTCGGTATCCCTACTCATCTGCGTGCAAGGTTGAACTTCAGGCGAGGGGTGATGGATTTCTACAATAATGTTAAAATCTTTCATTAATATATTTATATTTTGGTAAATACGAATTCATTTAAAAAACATTACAAATGTGTGTTTTTACTTACCGTGTGCACATCAACATTTTCAACATTATCTTGTACTGGCCCAACCTGGTAGTTGAATTGTGTAGAATTAGAATGAATGTTCATCATCTGCAATGGTCTATACAAAACAATAGCATATTAATAAATTCATTACTAGAATAAGAAGCATGATCTTCATTTGGTTGGTCATGTACTACATCCTCGACATGGATGGGATCATTACTTTCCTGCACAAAAAGGAATAAATAATTTATGTTAGTTTATTTATAGGGAACAAATTGCATGAGAATTAATAAATTATCATTAAAATATATAGTTTTCACATACCTGGGCACCAGATGGATCAACAGAAGGTCATGCAGTATTCCTAGACAAGCTTCTCTGGTGTTCAACAACGGCGTCAAAGTCCTGTTCGAAGCCAAGCTTCATGTAATCTGCACTAGGCAATTCTTTGAATCGGTCGGTCTTCATATTTGCATGATGTCATTAATTTTAAAGCCTTTTGTCAGAACAAAACAAAAATAACAATCTGTATGATATTTGGATGCGGATTCGGGTTTTGCAATACTTACATATTGGGCCGCCAAGTTGGAGTAACCACTAGGCCCAAGCTTGTGTTGGCCAATTTTTTCAATTCTTGCCTTTGTGGCCTTAGATGTGTTTGAGAGCCTAATTAAGTTTTTAAATACATTAGTCGATATAAAAACTAGTAATAGTAATAATAGATGTGTTTGAGAGCCTAATTAGATGTACCAAAATTGATATAAAAACTAGTAATAATAAGGCTTACCACTACATTTTGGAATGTATTGCATAACTCCTTGTTCCACCTGGTGGTATCTTTCCTAATTTTCTCAGGCGCTTCTCCTTTCCATATTCCACCAGGGATTTCCACTCTATAGATGGAATCATTGGAGGGCACTCATACCTAGGGTTGTTTTCTAGGTGAACCCTATATTGGTATCGGACAATCTTTAGATGTTTTCTAGCCTTCTGTAGTACCTTCGATGTATCGAAGGTATCTTTTCTGAATAGAATAACCAAGCAACTAGTTAGATCATCCTTTAAAGCTTTTGGTTGCTTGTTCCACATTGTGTGGATGGTGGGCCCAAAGATCTCCAAGGACAAATCATTCATATGTTTATAAAATATATCATTTTCTGCAAAACATTAATACCATAATTAGTCAACATTAGAAAATATTATCGGTCTATTAGACACAAATTATAAAAACTCAATTGAACAATCTATAATGACCTGGAATCCTCTCTATCTTTATTGGAACCAGTTCTTCCTTCACCAAAAATGTACACACTATTGAACCAGTGCTATTCACACAAGAAGATCCAGGAAATGCTTCCACATCTCTATCTAGCCTTGCATCCACCCCTTCTTCTGCAGCATCTGTTGTGGGTGGGGCAACATTGGTTGCACCCTCCGCTTCCCTCGACGGTGTCGTAGAGCATGTTACCGATTTTTTAGTGGACAATATGGGATTAGTATGTGGTGTACGTGGAGTGGTTTGGTCACTGGGACCAACATTGCCTTGACCACCACTGATAATCTCCATAGCGCGCTGTAAATTCAAACCATTGTATTATAAGTTCAACAACATATAAAATCAAATATTATAAAGTTTTTATAAATGAATTTACATTTTTATTTGATAACTTACATCCACTTATTTACGTTGCTGTAACAACAATTGAATCCTTTGTTCGAGCCCTTCTGTCAGTGGAATTTCCAATGTCAGATGAATCAGTTCCTCATTTTGTATTTCCCTTGTCCTTTGTAGCACCCTCAATGGGCTTGCAGAATCTCTAATTTCACTATCTCTCATCAACCAAGAGAACTCATTCTGTAAAGAGTTTTGAGACGCCGTTCGATAAACGAAATCCCCTGTCTGCAACTAAAATATATAAAAAATTGCTTAGTCTTTGAAAATATAGTGTGCGCAAATAATTATATTAGGGATTACATCTAGGATTACCTGATGCCTAGACGAGGGCATGGTCTAATCAACAGATGGGGATTTACCTCGATCAGCCACTTGCAAAAAAAGTAGAGAACATTATCACAATGAACGCAATATGTAAAAGCTAACAAATACATAACAAAGATAAACACTATGCTACATGTTTTATATGTGTACATTTTTGAAGTATTTAGAATGTGGAATTACATTTAGGTTTACTGGTTTCCTCGAGGCTCCAGTCGTCTAATCAATAGCTGGGGATTTTCCCCGGTCAATCTGCAAAAAAGGTAGACAACATTACCATCATGAATGCAACCATAAAAATGAAAGAATACATAACAAAATAAACATAATGCGTCACGATATACAAGTTTACGATTTTAAAGTATTTGAAATGGAGAATTACATTCATGTTTGGCTATTTCCCTGATGATGTAGTCGGCTGATCAATAGCCGGTTGGCTTCCCTGATCAACACTTTGCATGGAAAATAGATAATATTATATAAACGAACCTAATATACAAATGAAAATACATAACAACGTATCTATATGTCCATCCTAAATTTAATATTACATTGGAAATATTGATGTATACCTGCTGCCTTGACTCGGGTCGAAAAACATCTACGGAGATGGAGGTGCCCCTGAGAGAACCCTACATAAAAAACATACTAAAGGTTACATAAGGAAACATGAAAAGTAGATAATTTCAATTATATGCTAACGGAAATTCCTATAGATGTTAAAATAATTAATAAAAGGGTGGTTAAATTGTTTGTCGTACCACAACCATACTAACATTGTTTGTATCTACACAATTCAAATTGTAATCAATAAGTAGTTATTAGCCAACAACTATTGATGTAATTGCACATACAAAGACATGGTTTCCTTCATGCGACTCGAATATGCAGTTGGGTTGCTTTAATGTATACCCTAGTTGTGTATTGTTTATAAACCCCACAATATTACCTGTTGTTTTTGGCCTTCCGTCCATGTACATCGTTGCTCCTTTATTTTGAGCTTTGTCTTTTAGTTGTATATAATTCGTTGACAACCCATATCTACGCATACTTCATGTATATTGGACCAGGCGCATCCAATCACTGTAGTTGTAACAGGGTCCAACATACTCCATCAATTCTGTACATCTACTGTATCCAACCTTTATGGCGTCCATGCAAAACAACCCCAATCCATGCAATGACAACGGTGCAATTCTATATATCCTCTCATTCACACAAAAATCAATGTTTAATTTAGGAAGATCGCTAGGCACCCATTGTTTCACTAGGTGTTGGTACCTTATGGGCACGTCGATGTCTCCCACTGTCTCATCATCATAGGAACATGACCCCCCTCCTTGGAGAAAACAATTCATGCGTTTGTCGAATTTTATTTTGATGTTCTGACATCTAGTTAATCTAGCATATGTAGACCTACTGGATGTCTCACTTTCCTCTAGCCTTCCCAAACTCCCTTCACTGGAGGAAGAAACGTCTGACAAATACCTGTTTGGTTCTACCTACACCATGGCCAAACAAAAATTTGGCATAAGCATAGCAAAATACTAGCAAAAAAACGTGGAAAGACTTATAAGAAAAAAAACTTGGAAAGACTTGTAAGCCAAAAACTTGTTAAAGAAAAATATTTTCAAGAATGAGTTTGGTTAATAGGTGTGGGCATTTGGTAGCCCTAAAAATTCTAATGTATGCCCCTCTTTTAGTTACATACAAGTCTTCATTCTAACTTATTGCTTGCATTGCCTTTTGCTAACATGAATTGGGTAGGATTCATAAGCTTCATATGTATGCTTGTGGCCATTGTACTTTGGCCTTTCAACTTTGTCAAGCTTGAGATGAGATGTTATGCATATGCATCACATATAACATTGCAATTTATGCCAATATATGTCTGTACAAAACCTAGAGGTTCTCCTTTAATGGACTATCTCCTTCAAAGAACATATCTCCTTTAAGTGGTTTTTAGTTTTCCCATGAATGATGTTGTGATGTTGTAGATGATTATCCATTTTACCTAATATGTTTTATGATCGTTTCCATGCTTTCTAGGGTGCGCATACTTGTTGTTTATGGCTTCTTTTGCTTGAAAGTTGAACTGCCTAAAAGTGCACAGATCTCATCTAGGACCCTTTAAGAGTCATAATAACAACTATTGTTATAGGATTTTATTCTCCAAATGAAACACCAAAACCATACTTATCGGTTAATACTTGTGTAGGGATGTTTTTATGATCTCTCCCATAATTTATGATACTAATGGGATTGTGACTATCAAGTCAATGCCTTATTTGCATAGTGGCATTCCTACAATATTACACTGGAAATTGGAAAAAATTCTAATGTATTCCCTAAGAATTCTTATGTATGCCCCTCTTTTAGTTACATACAATTCTCCATTCTCACTTATTGCTTGCATTTCCTTTTCCTAACATTGCCTTTTCCTTTTACTGGCCTACCCCCTTTTCAACAATAATAGTTGCAGATTTAATCAAGTGTTTTTCTACCGAGGTGGCCGAGTCAACTGAGTTGACCCCCAACCGAGCTGACTCATCCTTTGAAACGATTAGAGTGACAAGTTTGGTACCGATCCAAGAAAATCAGGGTATGACTGAATGGATCGATAACAAAATGGTCAATTCATCCCAATACGTACTAAATTGACTAAGTGAATGTGGGAATGCACAGGTCACACACATGACACTTCAATTCAAAAAAAAAGTTAACCTAGAAATATAAACATCGAGACTCTAAACCTACTTCATTGTTGAGTCAATTAGCTTTGTAGGATTCCTATACATCATAACACTATTTGGAGTAAAACACAACTTGCTTTGTAGGCCCTAGATGCCACCCATGTGCATAATAGTCAATCTATAAAGCAGCCCCCAAATACAAAAACGTTCTTCACAAAATAGGGCATGAACCATGTGAACAACCTTCCAAGTGGACCAACTCAATGAGTAACCTCCAAGCATGTAATATCTCTCATGAAATGGTGTATAAAATAGTGTAAGCATGCTTCAAATGATCACTTTCTCCTTTGGTAGGGTTGAACACTACCCTTATGCATGTGTCTCCAAGGATGAATGTTCCTCAAATAATGAGAGAAGGCCTTCCTCTAACAATAAACCAGTACACCGAGGTGAATTGGCCCTATTTAGGGCTTCCAGAACAAACTTGGTATTTTCAATGTCACACTAGGAGCAATGTTGGGCAGTCCTATGGGCATAAACGGCTCTAGAATCAAGTATGAGCATCAAAGGGACAAATCTGAGCACTTTGGGAGCATTCTAAAGGTCACAACAAACAATAAAGCATCTCAAATCATCTATAATTAGGCCAACTTTCAGATCTGGGCACATTGCAGCAATAAAAGATGATGATCAATGGCAATAGGAGGTGGTCTTTGCAATTCTGGTTGTGAAAACGAGAAATCTGTGGGTGAAAGCAACCCTAAAATCTCATTCATATGCCTTATATCAGCATCCACATGAATTCTGGGAAAAAGCAAACCTGTTTGGCAGTAAAAAAGGGTATGAAGCAACCCTATTTCACCATCTTGGGCACCCTTGTGCACTTATCCATCACCGAACAGGCGTACCTCTAAATCTAGGCCAAATTGGAGGGTTAAAAGGCAGTTCTAGGCATGAATAACCCTATGAAAAGTGATAAACAACGAAAAAATAGGCTTTGAGAAAGCCATTGAATATGCTAATGCTTGGATTACCAACATGAGGGAAATCCATTGAATATGCTAATGCTTGGACTATAATAGATCACCTTGGTTGGACACTAATGCAAACATGTGTATGAGTTTGAGCCAACATTTACATCCACTCTACAGGATCTCCAGAGAACTAACATCATTATTTTTCCATTACTATAAAGGAGATGTACTAGAATATTTGCCTGTACTTGTTGATTTTATTGTTTAGTTGAACCTAAATGAGAAACAAAGAGGAGCACTAAGCAAGATACAACACTTTTCGTGTGCGTCAATGTGCATGCACATCAAAGTGTTGTAGCCTTCTTAGTCTCCTCTATGTTACATTCAACTTCTCCCTGAAATCAACAAGTCTTCGCAAATCTTCTAGTACAATTCCTTTACAGTAATGGACAAATAATGATGTTGAGTTCTTGGAGATCATGTAGAGTGGATGTTTGAACCTCTGTGCTACTCTGAAGTGCATAAGCTAGCACTTCGGAGGCATATTTCCCAGTGGTAACCTACAACAATCATATATATATATATATATATATATATATATCTAATCCATGGTGGTGAAGAGTGGACATTTCCAGATCTGCTACTTGGCACGTTCAGGAATGAAAATAATGTTTTAAATACATTTATATTAGTCTATAATATTAGCTGATTCTAAAGCTAACCAACTATTTAAACCACAAAGGTCATCTTATCATGTTAATTGTAAGATGGACAAAAAAAATCAAACACGGTGAAAATTGACATAAAATGTCCAAATAAAAAATAGAGAACATCAAAATACCTAGTACTTGCTTCAAGACTCAAAGCATAAACCATAAGATTCATGATTTTCCATTAATGGCAAAGTATTACCTAACCCAATTTCTAGTCAACTAAGCACCTCATGGTCAAATCATGATATTGCAGCAGCGTGCATACACCCTTCACTTGAATGATGTTAGGATTGCCAAGAACTAACATCATTCAAGTGAAGGATGTATGCAGACTGCTCCAGACATTATATCTCTACTCATTCGATTTCCTACAAAGTGTTGTAGCTTGCTTAGTGCTCCTCTGTATTCATCATTTACATTCAACATCACGGTGAAATCAACAAGTCCAGGCAAATATTCTAGTACATCGCCTTTACAGTAATGGACAATTAATGATGTTGAGTTCTTGGAGATCCTGTAGAGTGGATGTTTTAACCTCTTCACTGCTACTATGTAGTGCATAAGGCAGCACTTTAGAGGAATATTTCCTAGTGGTAACCTACAACAATCATATATATACATCTAATCCATGGTGGTGAAGAGCAGACATTTCCAGATCTGCTACTTGGCACGTTTAGGAATGAAAAGAATGTTTTAAATACATTTATATCAGTCTGTAATATTTGCTGATTTATTCCTTTTAGCTTGTCTTGATGATGCTTGTTTCCCATATTAATTTTCAACCCTAAGGTGAAAATTGGCATAAAATCATCAAATAAAAAAAATTGGAGGACATAAGAAAACCTAGTACTTGCTTCAAGACCTAAACATCATTCAAGAGAAATATCCACTCTTCACCACCATGGATTATATATATATATATATATATGATTAGAAAGAACCAAAAGGCTCTTAAATTAGCACAAATCAAAAGGCTCTTAAATTAGCACAAATCAAAAGGCTCTTAAATTAACTATATCATGCCTTCCTCAATGATTTGATGAAACCAAGGGATGGAAAAAAGGCAAGGAAACGTAAAATATCACTCACAGTAGGGAATAATTCTAAAGCTAACCAACTATCTACACCACAAAGGTCATCTAAAGAAATTATATCTCTACTCATTCAATTTACTACAAAGTGTTGTAGCTTGCTTAGTGCTCCTTAGGATCAATGATCAAATTTGAAGGGTGGGTCTTAATTTCAATTGGAAGGGAATTTATTCTCTGAGCCCTTCAGGGATGAAGGGAAATATAAATAATTGTACTTTAATGGACAAGTATAAATTAACCAAACCCTTTCACACAAAAAAATGAAAAAACCAAATATTGTTCTTTTAGCGCTTGTTGTGAAAGCATGCATGTATGTGATGGAGGGGCCTAAGTCAATTGAATCCTTGCAACTCATTGCATGTCTAAGTCTAACGATCTGCGGTTTAGATTGAACCAGAATACCAAAAGAAGTTTATTAATGGTTGATTTCAGAAAGTTATAGGTGTGAGTAGTTAAGTGCTTGTGGCTCTAAAATTTGTTGTGTTTTGTACTAGTCCATGATTCACTGAATCCATAGTTACGGGTAGGAATTTAAATTATTTAATGAAAAAAATTAATGTGTATAACCTCTATGTTGAGACAGTTTTCCATGTTGATGCTTGCCACTACCCTCTTTATTGTCTTACCAAAAGGCATGATAATCAGGAAGAAGACCTAAAATTATGGACTTCACCTTCAATGAATGCCTTGGAATCATATTGGTTATAACTATTTTGGTAGCGCTGAGGACAAATGTCGTGAGAAACCACAAATGTTTGGAAGGACAGAGGGAGATAACATCACGATCATGCAACTCATCAAACTGAAGACTGTTCTTGAGCCAACAATTGTTTTTTTTTAATTTTATTAATAACCATTGTTTCTCCATATCGTGTTCCCAATGACACCTCTCTATAGCAACGCATAAATCAATTTCTGCACAATTTGTGATCCTAGCTACATGCCATTATTTGTATTTGCATGACAACCAGTGTTCTTTATAGTTGTCATGAGTCCATGAGTTTCATGCAAGAAATGAATTCTTGTAGAGGAGGGCTTTTCAAATCTACCTTTTGCATTTCATTTTGACGAAAAAAAGTGGACATTGGTAGCGAGGTTCACATATAAGGTAGTAGGCACAAATGTTGGAGCTCGTTTCGGGCCTAGTAGTTGCTGACACATTGTCACACTTTAGATTACAGCCCTAAGTGACTCAGGAGTCAGATTAACATATCGATGGCTAGTGCCTCGTAGTCATTAATGATTACTGGCCATCTTCAACAACTAAGCACCGAGTGCATGACATGAGTGAGTAAGTGATTATAATTTATCATATTTACAATATTTTGAATGATGAGTTGAACTTTATAGCATAAGAGTTTCAACATCTTGAGATATTTATATGAATGGGTAATTTCAAATGTTGCTCTTCATTTGAAATGTTGATATAAATTATACCCTTCTTTATTGGAAGGGTAAAATTCAAATTTTAAATTTTTTTTGAAGGGAAATTTTAACTTTACACTTTTGGGAAGGGCTAGAACCCTTTGGAAGGGCTGTGAAGGTAAAAATTTTGAATGTTGCTTAGGATGCTAAATTTCAACCTTAGGATGCCAATCTCCACTATTTTTGGACCCTGTAGAAGGAGCAAGTCGACAAGTCGACTTGAACGAAGACTGACTTAGTTGATCAACCGACTAAGTCGATGGGCTGACTTAGTCAATTAGCCGACTAAGTCGGTCGGCTGACTAAACTAGAAGATTAGGTCGGCTAACTAAAATTCGTGTCGGTTCACTGAACCGATAGGTAGTTATTTTGTAACTGTTTGTAAATTGTATATATTAGGCTGTTGAGCCAAACAAGAACTCAGTTCAGTTCTCTGCCTTGTATGAACTCATTGTAATAATATAATCTGTTATCCTATCTGTTCTTGTCTCTTGTCTCTGTCTTATATTTATGTATGTTTTAGTATGTATTATTGGTAACCTTATGTGATCTGTGAGATTACAACATTGGTTCCGTTGTAGTCTATTTGGTTAGGATACTCGGCTCTCACCTGAGAGACCCAAGTTCATGTCCACCATGGAACACATCGACCCCAAAACCCAGGAATACCCACCCACCACTACACCACCGGAGATAGACATAACTCCTGACATAAGTCCACAATGCAATTTCGACAAACCCATTACCCCTAACCATTCCCCCACTCCATCACCACCGCCACCAACATCCCCACCACCCCCACCACCCCCAACATCCCCACACCCAGACATATCACAACCAAATCCATCCACACAGCCGAAGGTGGTCATACCACCTCCCTAGACAGAAAACCCATCAACCTCTCTCCCACAAACCAAAGCCCCCCCCTCAACTGTTATAGGTACCCAGGAGACTGAGCCAGAAAAGCACAAGAAGAAGAAAGAGCATCATGAAAAAATTTCCAGCCTACGGATTAGATTAAGGGATGCAAGATCCTTGACTACCACAGAGGTCGGCCAACTCCTTAGAACCCTGGCCAAATAAGCAAATACAAGGCTTGACAGAAAAACAAAGGAACTAACAAATAAAGATACAGAACAGGTCGAGTTTCTTGGAAAATGCAGGACATTATCTCAGTCCATCATACTAGGCCCTATCAAAGTTGACATAGATAGACCGTTGGAAAGAGCATATCAGCTCTTCGAGAGCATGGTGTCGACCATCCAGGCACATCTCCAAGAAACTAAGGAAGAACAGAAGGAAGAGATTGCTCGACTACTACTGGCACAACACACTGCTTTCTCAGAGGCATACAAAGTGATACAGGACCATATGAAGGAATCTGTCATCACCGAAGAAGTCTTGAGGGATTGGACTACTCACTATGGGTAGGTCTATCAACAAACATGCCAGACTCATCAAGGCATTCAGCCTTTGGAGAGAAGGAAGATGACAGAGGCAGCACTTAGGCAGACAATAGAAGAACAGATAGTGTTGGAAACAAACAAACTGCACAAGCTAGAACGAGAAGCGCATCAGTGGGTACAACAAGCTCTTCCCATTCTAGAGAAAGTCGACATGATCTTCCCACAGATGAAAAGACTCATCGACACAACAGAAGAGCAGAACCAGTTCCTGGGCCCCAACATGGAGAAGATCGCGGAAGCCCCCCTTTCGGAAAATATGTCGCTCCTGTCCAGCTTAACTACATTAACTATCAACATCTAGAAAGCTTTGCAGAGCTGGATAGATTTTCAGCATCATCTTGCCATCACAACTCCGACCATTGTCGAGATCTGCGTCCAGAAACGACCAACTATCCGTCTGCACAGTCCAGCACAATAGCATTTTTGAAGGGTCCGACAAACACATTTTTTTGTACCTCCTTGTTTCTTCGAGACGAAGAAACATTTTGTCCATGGGGGAGATGTAGAAGGAGCAAGTCGACAAGTTGACTTGAACGAAGATTGGCTTAGTCGATTAACCGACTAAGTCGATGGGCCGACTTAGTCGATCAGCTGACTAAGTCGGTCGGTCGACTAAACTAGAAGATTAGGTTGGCTAACTAAAAGTCGTGTTGGTTCACCGAACCGATAGGTAGTTATTTTGTAACTATTTGTAAATTGTATATATTAGGCTGTTGAGCCAAACAAGAACTCAGTTCAGTTCTCTGCCTTGTATGAACTCATTGTAATAATATAATCTGTTATCCTATCTGTTCTTGTCTCTTGTCTCTGTCTTATATTTATGTATGTTTTAGTATGTATTATTGGTAACCTTATGTGATATGTGAGATTACAATAGACCCATAATGTCACAAAAACTCTGTGAAAACAAAAAGTTTGGAATTTGTAGGTTACTAGAAATGTGAAAAAATTGGAGTTACCAATAAGAGTGATGGAATATCAATTGATATTAGTGATCAATTAACTTTTTTTCCTAGGGGAAAATATCAGTTCCTTGTTATTTCATTGAAATCAAAGGTAACGTAGTTACAACTTCAGCTATTGCTGAGCACATGGAATAGCTACAACTATGTTCATCATCAATAGACAGATGACAATTGATCAACTTCACAAGAATACTGGACAAACCTTCAAAGGTAACACCTATAATCTAGGAATCTTGACTACATCCACATCACTAACCTTCAACAGACAGAGAATTCAAGTCTAATACTGAAGTAGCTAATCCAAAGAAGCAATAAACAAGAGAGTTCAGTAATATGAGGGGATCATCCACCTCAATCATCCAAAGGATGTCAATAGCAACAACACATAAAAGACTCAAGTGCTGAGGGATAGAAAAGCGGGAAAGTGCCCTGATCAGTACATTCACCATCAGTGAATTCATTAAACTGAAAATGGCCCGAGGCCAAGTTTAATGCTTCTTTGGATAAGCTATTAGCCTTAGTATTGTGTTCTCTAAATATGTGAACTGCTTTTAGTTAGATGAAGTAAGGTTAACATGATAGAGCTGAAGTTGTTCCCTGATAGTGATCAAGTAACTAGAAAGTATTGGATGCATACGCTAGAAAATATGTGGTATAAACCTCAATACATCCCTAAACTAATACTGTCATTGAGAGAAGGTACACATACCAATAATAATAATGTTGATAGTATGCCAATATAGGTGAGGCATGCAAGCAATGAATGTAGCGGAAGATGTAGGTACAATAATCAAAATAGTTTATTTAGTCAAACTTATTACCTTTCTTTTTTGCGTTGACTTAGCCACTTTCAATTCACTAACTCTAAAATAGCTAATAAGTGTTGGTTAATAATGGGGACGACTCATGGTATTATGTTTCATGGGGTTGCAACATTGCAAACTTGTGAGGCATAATACCATGAGTCATCACCGTTGCTTGGATGAACACTTGTTATCTTTTGTGAGATATAGTTCATGTGGATAGAGTTCTTGAACTTTGTTCTCATGGACAGTTGCTTTCCAATATAAGGTTTCTATAATAAAACACCTTAAAGAATAAATCCATAACATTTGGCAAAATTTTGGCAAACCCCTGTTGTCGTTTCAATTTGGAAAATACTGGGTTAGGTTCTAGTTTCTTTATAACCTAGGGCTTTTATAATGATCTTCAATGATCTTCTCTAAACCTCCCTTAAGCATCGCATTTGGGTTTGTCATTAGCTGATCAATGTAAATGCATGCACAATGAAGAAAACCCATGTTTGAAAGATGATAAGGACGGATTGAAGTTGGTGAAGAAGCAGGCAGTATGGATAGAGACCCTTTGGGTTGTTGGTTATGAAAGAACCCATTCTCCTATTATATTACCTCATCCAAATAATTTGAATTAGATGGTCCATATTGTTGAGATTCTGATGAGGAATATTTTGTAGGAAAACCCTTGTTTGATGATGAGATGGAAAATGCATACATTTATCCATTTCATAAAGAGTTGGATGTTATATTTGAAATCAATAATCATAGTTTTGGGGGCCCCATATATGATTCATCTAGTGAAGCATCTAATGAGGAACCTAAATATTTGGAACCTATAGAGAAACGAAGTATCCACTCTACAGGATCTCCAGGAACTAACATCATTATATCTATACTCATTCAGTTTCCTACAAAGTGTTGTAGCTTGATTAGTGGTCCTCTGTGTTTGTCATTTAGGTTCAACTTAACAGTGAAATCAACAAGTCAAGGAAAATCTTTCTAGTACATCTCCTTGGTCTATTATAGTCCAAGCATTAGCATATTCAATGGCTTTCCCTCATGTTGGTAATCCATGTGTTTCCCATGTCTAGTGGACAACCCCCCTGTTGTATATGCTATCCATTTGATTTGATGCATAGCTCGGATACATATAGACATGGATGATCTAAATGACATGAAGAAAAATCCAATCATCCATAAACCAAGTTAGATCAATTTTGGAAACCGAGTGGTTAATCGAGTTCATTCCAACATTGACAAACCATTTATAATCATATAGGGGTGGGGGATTCATCTCATTCAAGTCAGATTTCTAATTGTTGTAACAAAATCTTGGTGCGTAATAAAGAGTGGGAACTATTTATATAGGTAAACCACTGCTCTATTCGGGTCGAGTATTCACATATAACTACTCCCTACTCCCTTGCAGCTCCGATGATGGGTGGACTACGATGAACCAAGAGATAATGTTGCCCCTAGCTCTCATATATCCTAATGTAATGTGGCAATCTAGGGCATCTAAAAATTCAGTTTGGAATACACAACAAACATCACAGAGACGTTATGAGACTTTGCTACTGATCTATGGCTTGGAGCTGGATGTTCTCTCTTTTTTTTGGACAGTATTGATTTCTATGTTTGTGAACTGTTGGATATGATAGTTGGATGATATTTCCGTTACTATTCTGCTAATTATATGGGCTGTTTAGCTTGCTGTTCTCATGGAACGAACTTGGTACCATGAAATTGTTCTCTATTTCTATTTTTGTGGATAGATGAGGTGATTTATCATTCGATGAATGGGTTTGGGCACTGTTTATAGACTTTTGTTTTATACGGGATCTGAACTATGGTCACAAATATGCATTGCATATCTATAAAATGTAATTTTGTCTCTTTATGGATGAAATAAAATTATGCTTTTTTTCTTTGGAAAAAAAAGCAAACATCATAGCACTATATGAGCCATACCTTTCAATGAAATTTCTGTAGTGGAAGCAGGATTACGAGCATGTTGTTTACTTACTTACGAGCATATTGATCAAGCCATGCTCTAAGAAAACACTCATTAACTAACTCTTCTAAGGCCAGAAGTCCAGGCTCTAGTTCCGCATGTTAAGGAATGGAATGACCAATAGGGGTGTTGATGGTAAACCCCAACCCTGGTTATTGGGAAAGGGGTTTATGAGATTGAGGTTCTAGAGAATCTTTCCAAAGTGAGCGGTTGAAGGTATCAAATTATATAGCATAGGGTCCCCTACCCCTTAAGGAAATTCAATATTGGACCGCTACTTTTTGAGATCGACAGAAAGGACCAAACATCATAGCACGCACAAAAATCCCTTGTCACCCAAAACCCCTTGTCATAGCATGCCCAAAAAATGAGGTCATGATGCTTATCCATTGAGCCATGAGCTCCAAATCAAAACCGTGAACTCCAAAATGTGAACTGTGTGCTCCAAATTTGAACCGTGAGCTCCAATTCTCAACCATGGGCTCCAATTCTAAACCTTGAGCTCCAATTCTCAACCGTGAGCTCCAATTATCAATCGTGAGCTCTAATTCTGAACCCTGAGCTCCACGGAGCTACTCCAAAATTTACAAAAACTTCCAAATTGCATAGAACTGTCCAAAACGAGTTGCGACAATGTCCAAATAGACTATAAATTTTGATTATATATTATTATATATTGTATGTATTTAATTTTTATTATATATTATTTTATATTATATGTATTTTATTTTTATTATATGTTATTTTATATTATATAAATTGCCATAATAGTATTTTTTCATTAGGTATAGTATTTTTAACTTAGATATATGTATTTTTTAGTATATGTATTTTTAACTTAGGAATAGTATTTTTTATTATAATATGATGATGATGATGGTGATCTCACCTAATCCCTACAACGAAACCCTTGAAGATGAAGATGATGATGGCGATCTCAGGTAATCCCTACAATATCACCTAATCATTATCGTTATGTTGATCATCATCATCATCATCATCATCATCATGATCATTATCATCATCATCGTCATCATCATCGTCATCATCATCGTCATCATTATCATCGTCATCTTCAACATCGTGGTCTTCATTATCATGACCCTCATCATCATCATCATCGTTGTCGTCGTCGTCTTCATCATGATGATGATGGTAATGGTGATGATGACGGTGATGATGATGATGATGATGATGATGATGGCAATGATCACCATCATCACCATCATCATTCTCATCGTCATCGTCTTCAACATTGTTATCTTCATTATCAGGACCCTCATCATCATCATCATCAACGTCATCATCATCATCATCGTCATCTTCATCATCATCGTCATGACCCTCATCGTCATCATCGTAATCACCACCATCATCGTTAACCTCATGACGATAATGGTGATGGTGATGATGAATGTGATGATGATGATGATGATCATGGCAATGTTGATGATCACCATCATCTTCATCAATGCCATCATCATCATAAGTAAAACTTAGTTTACTTCAAATATTAATTTTCGAAAAAAAATGCATAATACTGGCAAACCTAATTTCAATCAAAAAGTGATGAGAAGGAAATTGTTTGATATAGCCAATAAAATGAAAGGAATTTTTTGTATTCTTGAAATAATTCTTATATCTAATAAATTCCTTGACTTCTAGAACTATGGGTCACAAATATATGTTCAATAGAGAGATGCAAACCTAAGAGGAAGAAAAACATCCTAACTTGAATAAAGAACCTTCACATTAATGAGGGAAGAACCATCTACATAATGACACATCCCTATCTTGGATAAATGAAAATATAGCTTTGAAGGATGATTGAAAAGTTGAGCATGTGAGCATGGTGATGTTGATGTTGATGATGATGATGATGATGCTGATGATGATGATTATGATTATGATGTTGATGTCGATGATGACAATGCTGATGATGTTGATGATGATGATGATGATGATGTTGATGATGTTGTTGATGATGATTATGATTTTGATGACGATGATGAAAATGACGATGATGATGATTATGATTGTGATGATGATGATGATGGTGATCTTGATGATGATGATTATCATCATCATGAGGATAACTATGATAATGATGACGATGATGATGAAGATGATAATGATGATGATGATGATGATGTTGATGATGATGATGATGATTATGATGTTGATGTCGACGATGACAATGATGATTATCATCATCATGAGGATGATGATGATAATGATGATGATGATGATGAAGATGATGATGATGATGTTGATGATGATGATGATGAAGACTATGATGTTGATGAAGATGATGACAATGATGATGTCGACAATGACAATGATGATGATGATGATGTTGTTGATGATGATGATGATTATGATGCTGATGCATTAGAGGAATTTTGGGGTCTAAAATGGGCCTCCTAAGGAAAATAATAAAATAATAGTTAAAATAATAAAATAATGGTTAAAATAATAAAATAATATTAATTAATTTTGGAGGAAGAAAGAAAAAAACTACTTTTTGTGTTCGTATTTTCGACATATCTCCCTGTGTTTTTACTCAAATTTCAATTGGGAGAGCTCGTTGGATGCAGAATTTGATTCTGCATCCAACGAGTACCCACATTGCATACTTTTGACGGACCCCTCTACCCCAAAAATAAGAAATACCTTAAAAAATGTGATGATGACATCATCATCACATTTTTCAGTTATTTCTTGTTTTTGGGGTAGTGGGGTCTATCAAAAGTATGTAGTGTGGGTACTCGTTGGATGCAGAATCAAATTCCGCATCCAACGAGCTCTCCTGATCGAAATTTGAGTAAAAACACAATGAGATATGTCGAAAATACGAACAAAAAAAATAGTTTTTTTTAATGACAAATATGTCAATTCAACCATTATGGTTGACTTATTTTATTGAAATTCTATTGGTTCTTGAATTCCAAATCACAAAAACTTATTTTGGCACGTTTTCTTGTAAGGCCCATTTTAGACCCCAAATTTCCTCTAATGGAAGACGATGACAATGATGATGTCGACAATGACAATGATGATGATGATGATATTGATGATCATGATCATGATTATGATGATGATGATGATTATGATGGTGGCGATGATCTTGATGATGATGATGATGGTTATCATCATCATGAGGATGACGATGATGATGACGACGATGATGATGAAGATGATGTTGATGATGATGATGATTATGATGTTGATGAAGATGATGACAATGATGATGTCGATGATGACAATGATGATGAAGATGATCTTGATGATCATGATTATGATTATGATGATGATGATGATTATGATGACGATGATGATTTTGATGATGATGATGATGATGATGATGATTATCATCATCATGAGGATAACGATGATGATGATGTTGATCCTAACGACGACGATGATGATGACGATGATCATGAGGATGAAGATGATGATGATGATGATGATGATGAAGATGATGATGATGGTGATGATGATATTGATGATGGTTATCATCATCATAAGGATGATGATGATAATGACGACGATGATGATGAAGATGGTGATGATGATGATGATGATGATGACGATGATCATGAGGATAACGATGATGATGATGATGATGATGATGGTGATGATGATGTTGATGATGAGTATCATCATCATGAGGATGACAGTGATGATGATGAAGATGATGTGCATGGTGATGATGATCATGAAGATAATGATGATGAAGATGACAATGATGACGATTGCCTTATGATGATGACAATGAAGATGATGATGTGTGATGATGACGATGACGATGATGAAGATAATGATGTGTGATGATGACGACGATGATGATGAAGACCATGATGACGATGAAGATGATGATGATGATGAAGATGTTGATGACGATGATGATGATTATGATGTTGATGTTGACAATGATAATGATGAAGATGATGCGCATGGTGATGATGATCATGAAGACAATGATGATGTAGATGATGACAATGATGATGATTGCCTTATGATGATGACAATGAAGATGATGATGTGTGATGATGATGACGACAATGATGAAGATGATGATGATGATGACAATGATGATGAATACCATGATGATGATGATGATGATGATGATGATGAAGACGACAATGATGAATATGTTGATGATGATGATGATGATTATGATGTTGGTGTCGATGATGAAAATGATGAAGATGATGCGCATGGTGATGATGATCATGAAGACAACGATGATGATGATTGCCTTATGATGATGATGATGATGATGATGTGTGACGATGACAACGACGATGACGATGATGAATACCATGATGATGATGATGATGATGATGATGATGAAGATGTTGATGATGATGATGATGATTATGATGTTGACGTTGATGATGAAAATGATGATGATGATGATGATGATGATGATGATGATGATGATGATTATGGTGATGGTGATGATGTTAGTAACTCCTTAAAAAAAAAAAGATAAAATAATAGTTCTAATTAAATATTTACCTATCAATATATTTCATCATCTTCTTCATCCATGCCAGCATCTTCTTCATCCATGTCATCATCTGTATCATCAGATACATAGTAAAAAATGTAAGGATTGGCCATATCATCATCGTCATCATCATCAGTTACGCTCATCATGTCATCGTTGGAATAATCATCATCGGCATTGTCTGCTACATCATCTGATTCAACTATTTCTTGGACATCTTCTATTGGATCATAATCATCAGCTAACTCAAGTTGATCATGCTCTATGTCATCATATTATTATTCCAGAGAACCCTCTTCATTACCATCATTTAGGTTATACTTTACTGGCCTTCCCCTTGGATCATGTTTCACAACAAACGACCAGCTCACTTTACCTGGAACCTCTGAGTAAAATACTTGTTCACATTGGCTTGGAAGAACATAGGCCTCTGTTCCTAGCTCAAACAACCTTGTGTTTACCATGGTAAATCCATTATCATGTTCAATAATAGTTCTATTGGGATCACATTGATTCAATCGTAACCTGTACCATTTGACAATGAATAGAACTACCTTAAAGCATTTAAAGTCACACTATATAATATCTTCCAAATACCCATAGTATTGATTTTCTGAGACTTCTGGATGTCTGTTAGTTCTAGATGAAACATTGGTAACCTCAAAGACAGCTGAAACCCCATAATATGATGTTTTCCTTGTTTCATCCAATTTTTTGATATGATATCTACCTCCATTGCAGACCATATCCTTATGGTGTGTTACCTACAATAAGCAATACACAAAAAGATTACACAACCATTCAGTCCTTATGCAACAATACATAGAAAATAAGAACATGTACGTCAAAAAGTAATTTGAAAAATAAAATATTTAAAGGGACATTTGATTAATTATATGCTTGCCATTTTATCTTTTACACCATATGCCAAATCGATTTCCATTTCTGTTAGATTGTTATCTCCATTGCGTTGTGCTGCTTTTACCAATGAAGCCACACCTTCCCATGATATTCTATGACCCGATTGTGCACATCGTTCAATCCATACCTTTATCCAGTCAAGATTGTTTGTGATGTATAAATGAATTGCATTCCATTCTCAACCAACTGTTTAATGACAATAACCATTAAAATGAAAGAAATATGTAAATCTCCTGAACAAAGACATATATGCTCTTAATTGAAGCAATTATGACTAGAAAATACAATTAGAATATGAAGGATATAATAAACATCCACTAGCTAATAATTACCTTTTAGCTTCCTCAATCTACCTTTCCCCTTCAGTTGCTCCCCTTCAAATTTGTTATTGGAGTCTGGATCACAAATGCGACGTAAATGGAGATTTGACACTAAAATAGGAAGATATTCACTTACATACAACATGTTTTGGTATACTGTATATCGTTCCATCATAGAACCCTCCGCATGTGCTCGTTGTCTCACCAAACCCTTCATAAATTTGAAGTGCCTCTCAACCATCCACATGGACCTTGAGTGCATAGGTCCACACAACTCAATCTCCTCAACTTGTTGTATGAGGTAGTGTTCCTGTGCATTGAAAAATGCCGATGGTAGATGCTTCTGCATTTCACACATGAGACGATGAATTTCTCTCCTTCAATACTTTATATCTTCTTTATGGATTTCTTTAGATGTCAACCATCTATAAGTGATGCAAACCAATAACGATATTTAACAAAAACAAACATTAAATTACAAGATATGCTGAAATAGTGCACAAAAAAATAAATATAATTATTATACGGAGAATTAAAGAAACACTAAGCACATGCAAGTAATCGCTAGTTACCTCATGTATTTACCAATATTATATATAATTTGTTTGACATTGTTGTTGAGGTTGTCTGGGAGAGAGAGAGGTAGAACATATTGTATCAATATACAAACCACTCCATTTATTAAACAAAGAGTATACAAACAAGAAAAAATTATATGGACATAACAATAATAATTACCTTGATGAAGACATACCAATCATGTGTTTTGACCCCTGCAAAATCACCTTTTCTAGTTATGATATTCTTCAAGTTTGCACAAAATCTAGTGGAAAATTTAATTTTCTGCTTTACTTCTTTAACGACATTGCTTTGTTGCTCTGTAAATTAAGTTTATATTAACTTGTTCTCCATTGGTATGAAATTGGATGACGTCTTTCATTGCATGGTTGCTTTCTTGAATGTCTTTGCACACTTTCACAACTTTATCTTTCTGCCTCCTTAGCTCTAGTAGTCACCATAAGGTTTTAGTAACATTCTTTCCAATATGCATTGTATCAAACAAATGAGAAATTTGTAGGTGCTCATAGTAGGGCAACCTGTTGAATTGAATAGGATAACTTTTCATTCCTCGTGGAATACCATTAATGCCTTCATGATCACGATGGACATCGTGCATATTAGTTTATAATTAATAAATTACATCATAAATCAAATATGGCAACTACAGCAAACAACTCACAATAAAAATTAAAATACATAACAATTCATATATGATGATCCATACGTACCATGATGACGATTTCTATTGTATTGCATCTTCCAAAGGTGAGGTGTCATTCTCCGTGGTTTTAATGTAGTCTCCTTCTTCCCATTGAAAATATTTCTTTCAGTTGTTCTATACCTATGATTCTTAGAGAGGAAATGCCTATACTCATCAAACACCTCCTTTCTTAAGCTTTTTGAACAACAAGATTTTATCTTAGGACCACAAACTGGACATGCAAATTTACCCTTTGTCTGAAGACCTACAATATTTAGATATGGAATATCTATGTCAAATATATTCATATATAAAATATTCTAACTACTCCATATCATTAAATGCAATTAAAGTGGAACTTAAAATTACAAACCACAAAATGAAATTAACCCAGGGGCATCGTGTATTGTATATACAACCATTTCATGGAATTGAAATTGCCTTTGTCGTATTGGTCTAGATACGTCATACATAGTTATGCCATTTCATAACTTCAGTAGCTCATCTATAAGAGATTTGATGTATACATTCATATCTTTGACTTGGAACTTACCTGATTCGTAATTTGAAGTGCATATAAAATATATCATTATGAGAACCATTAAGATATATAAACCATGCAGAAGAGTAAAATAATAGATATATATATGAAATTAAGATACATATTATGACAAATGAGATGCCACAACAACATTATAAATAAAACAGTTTTCGTAAAAAATCCTGGAATAATCATCGACAACATTATGTGCTCCCTCTTTATTGACAACCATGGAGGAATGTTATTGTTGATAACAAAAATAGGCCACACCGTGTAAATGGATTTCATCTGTGCAAATGGAATAACAGCATATGTTGCCAAAGAAATCCTAAGATTACGTGGTTCTTCTTTAAAGTGAGGCCACTTTTCCTCCATATCTCTAAAAGTAGTACCATCTGCAGGCATTCGGATAACATCATCTTGACTTCTGTTCATGGCATGGTAATCGATAAATTGCACTATGTTTTTACACCTGAACAATCGTTGCAAACGTGGAATGATGGGAATATAACGAAGAACCTTATGAGGCACCTTTTTTGTTACTTTATCTGTACGATATCTACTTACATGACATTCTGGACATTCTGTTGCAAATTCATGCTGATTATAATATATAACATGGTCATCGAGGCATGCATGAATTGCTTCATAATGCATTCCAATCTCTTTCACGATGGAAGATAAATCTCGATATGTGCGAGGTAAAATATTTGATGGTGGTAACAAAAATTCAGCTATCAAGCTACAAAAAAAATAAAAAAAATTGTTAATGTAATAAATAAATAATATTAACGAAACACGCTTCATCCGTACGATGATCAATGATGAGTTAACAATACAATTATTATAGGAATACAAATAAACTTTATCATGATCCTATATATGTGATGGATTATTTTAGATACCTTAGCATCTGTGTGATTGCAATGTTTGAAAGACCATTCATAACCTTCAAGTTCATTATCAATAATAAAGTAGAGAGAAGATTTGTTTTGGAGCCTTCAAAAAAGGGTTCATATGCCTTATCGAGAAGAGGTATATCATGAACATTATCAAAGTCATCATCATTTTCATTATCAACATCATCGTCATCATCCATTCTAATGTTAAATGAATCATGGATCAATGTATTTGTACCATCATCTTCAATTACATCATCGGCATGATCATCTTATTTAATATGATCATTCACTTGTTCTCCATTAAACATACACGCTCCATGATCCTGATCCTGAACTTGTTCTGAAAGCACTTCCTCTAGGCGATATGCCGTAGGGTGTCTTTCCTTTAATATAAATACATGGAAAGATCAATAGATATACATTCATATATGAAAAAAAAAAATACATACAATTACAAAAAAAAATGAATATAATAAACTTTATAATGCTAAACCTACAAATGGATGATATTCGTTCCCCCCCTCAGCGTGCCCATGTTCCCTGCAATGTTTTGTGGCTGCTGAGTCAATATTCTTCTCCTCTTAAATCCCATGCATTGAGTACATGAACAATAACATTTTCCATCACCCTTTCGTTTCGCTGCATCCCATAGTCTAGTGAGCAATTGTCAGTTGTCTTCGTTTGGATCCGAAATATTTAATATATTTGACATTTTGTCACAAACTTCGTTAATGAATATAATTGGTTGTCTTAAAAAATCAAGTTCCATGCATCAATATTTTGTCAAACTGTCAAAACCCCAATTTTTCACAAAAATTTAAAATTTTGAGATAACATAAAATGCTGAATATACAGTTTACTAACAGCTAAAGCTTAGTGGAAAAAGAAACAGACCAACGATTAGTATTACTCATTTTTAAATTACGTTAACTAAAATAGTTTCCTTTTTGTAACATGAAAAGATTTACTTGCATACTATTTTCTTTCGGTTACTGATGAGTCTTCTTTATGGAAAGTAGGTGGAATCTAACTTTGAAGTGTTTCTAATTGCAATTAATATGCTTAGTAAAATAAGCTGGTAAATTCCAAGCAACTTTAATGAGGTAAAGTAGTTTATTTTCTCCAGTTTTTCTTGTAAGCAAAGTTACGAAAAATGAGTTCCTTTCTTTATCAAACTTAGTGACACTAAAGAGACTTACTGTGGACTCTAAGTTTGTAATCTTTGTCGTATATTCATTTTTATTTTAACATGCTTAACTTGCATTGTTACACTTATCAGTACTATTTATTTATATACACAGAAGAGTTTCTATCAATACTGATAGTAAGATTCTCATTAGAATATAAAATTCGATTTCATTTTTAACTTACTAGTTATGGTAGGTATCAACCTATTACTTATATGTACAACTCAGTTGCTCATTAACAGGTTATTAGCTTCCTCGTCAATGTCATACCGCATGTACTATTGTATCATATACCTTATCATATTATTTAGTTGAGTACCAAGTTGATCGATATTTACATTCTGTAGGGAAACTCATTGCCTGTAAAACTTCTTGAAATTATAAGCTTGATTAGTGTAAAATCAACACATCGTTTCACATGGAAAACTATTTTCCTTTACTTCTTAAATCTAAGTCAATCAATATTGTTTCGAAGAATAAGGACTTTAGTAAGGTTATATCATTGTAATTCTTATTATTACCATAACGTCTTTCTTACATTAAGTTAATGTCCATAATGGCTATTATGGTATATCCTTCTACTATGAACAAATTTCTACCCTATGCTAAGTACAAGTTATCTTGTATAATCACACAATTATGTTACCAAATAAATATTCATGGTAAATTACTAGCAATTGACAAGTTGAGAAGCAACTAGTGTCTATGAAAGTTTAAACCAAAATTGAACTTTGTAAAAGAAATTCATGAATATATTCTTTTACTATGCTACCCAACTTTATAATTCATTACCATTCGAATTTTTGGTTTTAAACGGGTTATAAAAATGCATATTCAACAATTCATATAAGCATAAAAATCTACTTATAGTTTAAAAGGTTCTAAGCATGATTGTTTTTAGGGTTAACCAATGATTAAGTGATTATCACTTTTCATTAGGTCAACGTTAATATAATGTTGTTTTACCCAACACCCAAAGTCAAGCTAACAAACATTATGATAAACTTACATATGATTTACGATGTGATGTATTAAGGCATACATTATAGTTCATGCATCGTTTTGATAAGAATCACTGTTTAAATAATTGGAATTATTGGAATGCAGGTGAACTATTGAATCGACCCACATATGGTTGGAATATTTGAGGGCACGTGGTCATCTCCTGACCATGTATTGGTGGTATATAACTCTTGTAACCCTAAACGCTTTGTCATTTTCCCTCCCATGTTCACGCTGTCCTTCGAGCTATTCTACAAGGTCTCATGGTGGCCGTGAGTGTTCTCCTTGTTCTATCTTGCTCCAACGCTTAATTTTATGTTGCTATAGTCTCCGATGTTCGGTCTTGTTGCCATTTATTTTTAACTATGGGTTTTTACTCTGCACGGATTTGTTGGTTTCATTTGCTCTTGGCTTGCGGTCTGTTTGTAACACCATTTTTCTTTTCTCCGTGGCCTGTCACTGCTGTACGAAGCTGAGGCTTCGCTGCTGTTGATTGTGCTCCTTCGTTGTCGTAGGGTTTGGAGATTTGTATGAGAAGTTTGCAGTTAGTGATAGTCTCTTCATTAGACTATTCGACATTATTATTTAAGGTAATTATTTAGTGTTATTTTCAACATTGAATATTTACAGCATGGTTGTTTTTAGAATAGGGTTTACAATATTTTAAGAGTTTAGTAATTAACACCTTGTGTTGAAATCTCCTTGCAAGAACTTGAGACTACATTCACCAACTGTGAATGAGAATATGCTGGCTGTCTTTGAAGGCTATGGCTTCAATCCGGTAAGCCCTATGCTCAACAAATGGGTTCTTACCCTACTTGTAGCAGGGTTTTCGATGGGGAAAGCCTGAGCTTGGGAGCTTGTCCAGCTTTGCCATTAGCTATGCAGTTTATTTTTAAAGGTTGTTGTTGGTTTTAATATGTCTTCAAACCCTCGCTAAGTCAATGGGTAGTCCCGGCCGTGAGCTGGTTGTTGTAAATAGTTTTAAATCCTAGCCTTATGGCATGTCAATGCAATACAATGGTTTTTTTTAAAAAGACTTATTTTGAGCTTGGACTCGCTTACAGTAATGCTATTTTTTGTGACTCTGTGTAACTTAGGATTTTACCCTATTCGACTGTGAATAAAGAATTTATTGTTTATTATATTTTGTATATATAATATGGTTATTTATTTTAGGACTGTAACTCAATCATAGTGTATTTGTAATATTTACTTATTGCTTGGGAAATACGAGCTAGGGTTTTCTTGAATGAAACCCTTGTTTAAATAAATCTTTCAATTTACTTTTAATAGGTTCTGTTACTTGTTAAATTTGTTTTAATTAGTGTTACAAGTGTGTTGTGAAGATTTCCAGTTGTAACAATACATTTGTCTTTTCATTTGTCCTTAATGGACTGTAAATAGTTTTTATTAGTGTAATTGTTTATTAATAAAATAATCCAAGCAATTGGATTATAGCTTAAATGTTTGTCATTTGTAAAAATAATATTGATTTAGGGTTTCGACCCTGTAGTTTACCTTTAAAGGTATAACCTGTTTGTTAAATTTAAAATAATTCTTTTCACAAATAGATATTTATTTTTATGTTAGTTATTATCATATTCTTACTATTTTTATTTAATAAATGACAGATAGAGTTTACTCAGAGTTCTTTGAAAAGATATACATAGACTCTGTAACCTAGTTTATTCTTTATAATTTAAATACTTTAATAACACCCTACTTGGTTTATAGTATTTGTTAGACTTAGTTTAGTTGATATTATTAGTAAATAAAAATAAGTATTTGTAGTTTATTTATTTATTGAACTGAATGTAACAAAGTAGCTTGACTGTGATATTTCTACTGCATTTGCAAATAGTTAATAAATAAACACAAAGGAATATATATGTAACATAACACATTTTAACCTCTAGCATCTTTTAACTAGAAAAAAAGAAGAAGAATAAGCTACTGTATGTAAACACAACATCTTATCTACTAGGGTATTTTCTTAACATAATAATCCTTCTACCTGTACTAGATTACTGCTATTTCTTTTCCAATACATTTACATAAATAATCTTGTAAAACAATAAACATAGATAACCAGATTATTGTTCTTTTTAATAATAACCTACATACTAAAATAAATTACTCTGTTATTATAAAATGCAGAATCACATCTATTCAATTCAGTCTCTTATCATTTTCTTCATCTACTTTAAATACTCTGTCTGTGCTGGAGTACGGCCTGGTCCTTCCAGGTGTGGAAAAACACAGATTAGAATTATTTTCCATCTTAACACATTACTATTTCATATTTATTTCTTCAATAGTCTAAAATATTACTAACTCTAACATTTTACAACTAAATATTTAACATTCATTTACAGTCAGATTCATATTTAACTATCTAACACAGTAAAACAAAATAATGCAGAACCTAATTAGGATAGACAACAACAGCGTTAGGAGGCTGTTCCTCCCTACCAACTCCTAGAAAGCGCTCAAACAACGCTTCCTCAGGACCCCCGAGCCTATTCTTGTTATTCTTGGCTGAGAACTGGTGGAGCATGCAAGCAAGAGACTAGTCCAATGACTTAGTAATACACTCTGCACTCACCAGTAAGATCCTTCAGCTGAAAATATGCACTAGATCACTTAGCAGTTTCCACAATTCACTTCCATTGAATTTCTCTGAAGTACATTCGCCTGAATGATCACTTCTCTAGAATGAGCAGCCTTAGCTCTCTTTAATGGGCATTTTTATAAAGATTTCCTAGGTCTTTTCGGTTAGTTGTCATTAATTGAGCCACCTTCTCTGATTCCACTTTCTTGGGGAATCATGACCCCAAATGTAGGGAGGTTGGAACCTACAACAGTTGGAAGCAGTTTGAGGATACTGCCACGTGTATGTTTTCTCTCCACCCAGTCTCCTCCACTAATTTGACCAGTAAACACTCTTTTAATAGCTCTCCTAAGCTGTTGTCTCCACCTTTATTTATTTATAATGAAAATATTCAAAATTACTTTAAATATCCTTGACTTTGCTGAGTCATCAATTACAACTTAGCATAAAATTTAACATATTGTCCTCAAATAAAATCAAATAAGATAATATTGTTTTTGCAAAAATTGGGGCATGTGACATACACACCCCCTTAGAACATAACATCGTCCTTGATATTATTTATTCTTCATCCTCAGAATTCCCCTGGAACAGAATTGGATATGCATCTCGCATATTACTTTCCAATTCCTAGGTGGCTTCCTTTGGACTAAGGTGCTTCCATTGCACCTTCACCTGTCCAATGGTGCGGTTCCGAAGTGTGATCTCCCTCCGCCCTAGGATACAGTCCGGTTCCACCAGAAAATCTCCTTTTGGTTCAACTTGTACATCATTTCAATTAACAACATGAGTAGCATCATGAACATATTTCTTTAATACAGAAATGTGAAAAACATTATGTACTCTTAAATTTGGTGGTAATGCTAATTGATAAGCTACTTGTCCAATCCTGGATAGTATTTCAAATGGACCACAGTAACGAGGTACTAGTTTTGCACAACTCCCCAATCTCAGAGAGCTATTTTTGGGCCTCACCTTGATGAACAGATGTTCACCTACCTGAAACTCTTTTGGATTTCTTTTAAGGTCTGCTTGAATTTTCTGTTGATCCTGCGCAACTTTCAGATTACCTTTCACCTATTTTACAATTTCTTCCATTTCCTTTAATAGTTCAGGACCTAATACTAATCTATCCACCAGATTACTCCAAGAGATAGGAGTATTACATTTCCTTCCATACAAAATTTCAAAAGGACTAAATCTGGCTGATGCCTGATAATTATTATTATAAGCAAATTCTACCAGATACAAATAATCCTCCCATTTACCTGGCTGGTCTTTCACATACATTCTTAATAAATCTTCTAGTACTTGCTTTACTCTTTCAGTTTGCCCATCTGTTTGAAGATGGAACGAAGTACTAAAATTTAATGTAGTGTTTAATCCTTTAAATAGAGATTTCCAAAAGTTACCTGTAAATTTAGGATCTCTATCTGAGATTATGAATTTTGGTATTCCATGCAGTCGAAAAATCTGTTTGAGAAAGATATTAGCTATGTTTGCAGCTTTATATGTAGTTTTAACAGGTATAAAGTGGGTTGCTTTATTTAACTTATCGACTACTACCATAATAGAATCATTTAAATTCTGATTTCTAGGCAGTCTAGTAACAAAATCGAGACTAATTATCTCCCATTTCTAGCTAGGAATGGATAATGGATGAAGTAATCCTGCTAGGTTTTGATGTTCAGTTTTCACCTGCTGACATTCGAAACACCTAGAGATATATTCTGCTAATTCAGTCTTCATATTTGGCCAAAAATATTCTTTTCTCAACACAGTTATAGTCTTTTGATAGCCTGGATGACCTGAGTATGGATTTTTATGGATTTAATCCAAAATTAACAATTTAACTTTAGGTACATTAGGTACATACATTCTGTCTTTATACAGTAAAAATTCTTTTGCATTCAAACTATACCCTTTACTTAATCTTTCTGTTGGATTTTCTTTCGTTTTAGCTTGTAAATTTTGGTAAAGTTCATCTTGTTCTATTCCTGCTTTAAGCTGTTCATCCAGATCTATTGTATAAGTGCTAATAACTGCTGTGAAATTCAACGTCACATTCCTACTTAATGCATCAGCAACTTTATTTTCTTTACCTTTAATGTGCTGAATTTCGAAATCATACTCACTTAGAAAAACTAGCCACCTAGCTTGCCTGGCATTTAGATTAGGCCGATCTAACAGATACTTTAGTCCTTTATTATTAGTCATTAAAATAAATTTTCTACCAATTAGGTGATGTCGGCACATCTTTAGAGCATGTATAACAGCTGCTAATTCTAGATCATAAGTTGCATAATTCTTTTCATGAATTTTTAATTTTCTAGACTCATAGGCAATAACATACCCCTCTTGAGTCAGAACACCACCTAAACCATCATTGCAGGTGTCAGTGCACACTACAAATTCTTTATTTGGACCATCTATTCTTAAAATAGGCGCGCTGGTTAATAAAGTTTCTAACATTTTAAAGCTTTCCTCGCATTTCTGGTTCCAATCAAAATTCTTTCCTTTCTTCTGCAAAGAATTTATCAAATTTGTGATCCTAAAAAAACCTTCAATGAACCTCCGGTAGTAACTGGTAATTCCCATGAAAGATTGAACACCAGTTACATCCTTAGGAACCAGCCAATCTTCGATCGCCTTTATCTTTTTGGGATCTACTGAAATCCCTTCCTTGGTCACCACATGACCTAAGTACTGAATCTTATCCTTGAAGAAATCACATTTACTAAACTTTGCAAAGAGTTGATGATCTTGTAACTCTTGCAAAACAATTTTTAAATGTTCTTTATGTTCTTCTTCAGTTTTTGAATAGATTAATATATCATCGATGAACACGACTACAAACTTATCTAGATACTTATGCATAACATTTTTCATTAAACAAATAAAAACAGCTGGGGCATTAGTAAACCCGAATGGCATGACAACAAACTTGTAATGGCCATATCGAGTTCTAAAAGCTGTTTTAAAGATGTCTTCATCTTTAATCCTAACTTGATGATATCCACACCTTAAATCTATTTTCGAAAACACCGTGGATCCACATAGTTGATCAAATAGATCATCTATGCGGGGCAATGGGTATCGATTTTTAATGGTCATCTTATTCAATTGATGGTAATCTATGCAAAGTCACATGGTTCTATCCTTTTCCTTAACGAAGATGATAGGTGCCCCCTAGGGAGACACACTAGGTCGAATATACTTTTTATCAATAAGTTATTTTAATTGAGACTTTAATTCATTAAGTTCAAGTATGTTCATTCGATAAGGGGCCTTTGAGCTAGGTACTGCACCAGGTACCAGCTCAATGGTAAAATCCAATTCCCTTTTCGGAGGTAGTCCCAGAATTTCTTCCGAAAATACATCAACATATTCTCTTAAGACTGCTATGTCTTCCAATTTTAATTTATCTACCTTATTTAGATTCCCCTCATCAGTTATTGTTACTGCATAAGCTTTACAACCTTTCCTAACAGCTCTCTTAAGTTGCAGAGTAGAAATCTACCTTATAGTTGTTTTTCTAGGGATCCCCTTTACACTTATTGGTTTTCCATCATGGTTTACACACGTAAAGGTTTGATTATAACAATTTAAAATTACCCTATGTTTTTCTAACCAATCCATACCGATGAGTAAATCATAAGAACCAAGAGGTAATACATTAATATTCACAACAGTTTCAAAATGATCCATAACTACTGCACATTCTTTTACAAAACAAGTTACCTTCCTTTTAGCACTAGTGGCTCACTGAACCAACCAAGAATTTTCAAAATTTTCAACAGGAAACTTACATTTTTCTACCATTTTAGGTGAAATATAACTGAGACTAGCTCCTGGATCAATTAAAATAGTTATAGGGGTTTGATTTATCATACCTTCTACTTCCATCATGGAAATTTGATATTTTGCTTGTCGATTCTCCAAGGCTGCATTGATTCTAGGCATAGTCATCGCTAATTCTCCAACAGTCATCTCCTCCTTTATAGTATGAATATTACTAACAGTCTTTTTCTGATTAGGACAGACTGAAGCATAATGTGGGCCATTACACTCCCAACACTTTATAGGTTCTTTGCATTCAAAGTTCTTGGTGTAATTACCATGGTTATTAGCAAATTATTTACCCTTGGAATTATTCTGATTGCTTGGTGAATTATTCTTATTTCCTTGGAAATTCTTGTTAGGAAAATTTTTGGCCTTATTGTTCTTAGAATTTTTGTTGGGCACAAATTCTTTCTTCTTTTGATCATACTGGTTATTATTCTTCTTGGCCTTCTAGTTGGCCATGCTTTCCTTCTTCCGATTCTGTTCATAACAGAAGTTATCTTTCCTCATAGCTTCTTCCAAAGTCTTTGGATTGTCATATTCAATCTTGTCCTTAATACGATAAGGTAGACAGCTGAGGAATCGCTGTACCTTTGGTTTCTCATCTACAAGGTATGGCACATACCTAAGCAAACTTAAAAACTTCCTGTTTAGATCTTTCATAGTCATTGATCCTAATTTAAGCTCATAAAATTATTTTGCTCTCTCCTTATAGTATTGCTAAGATAAAAATTTATTTTTAAAGTACCTCTTGAAGGTACTCCAATTTACATTCTTCTCTTTTATTCCCTTCACTCTCTTCAAGTCTTGCCACCCAATGTCAGCCTTTCCTGAGAGATTGTAGATAGCCATTTTAGCCTTTAATTTGTTAGAATAGTTATATATCTGGAAGTACTTCTTCATCCCAGATAACCAGGATTCTGCTTCCTCCCCCTTCTCAGTCTCTCTATTGAATGTTGGTGGTTTAATCTTTTTAAACTCCCCAGAAATTTCCTCATAAGGTTTGTATTTCCTCTTTTTAGTATAGTGATTGTGATCACTACTATCACTAGTAGAATGCAAATTACGTTGTTCACCAAACACCACTGAAGATGAACTGCTTTCATTTTTAGTATGTTTCATCTATTTAAATTTATGTTGATGACTTATGTCTTCTGAACCAACTTTTTTTTCTTTTCCCTTAGTTTGAAACCTTTTTGTTAGGATTTGGTTCAGCTCCTCTTGAGCCCTCAAAATCTTTTCATTCTCTCCTTTAACAAATTCCATCTCAGATTTTAAATCTTTTATGGTTTGTAACAGTTCTGAGGAATTAGTAGTTAAATCTTCTGGTATAGGATCTCTTGGTAAGTTTTCTGGTTCAGTAAATGGAGATTTCTCTTTTGCATATTCCTCCATCCTTTCCATACCTGTTTGTTAAACTTCAGAAACAATTTCTCTGTTGAATAACATTTAAAAGAAAATACTTCAGCATAATATTTCAAATCACTGTTTCATAAAAGCTAGTTGGGCTTCATCAAGGCATAGTGTTTGAACCTTGTGCTCTGATACCACATGCCAAAACCCCAAATTTTCACAAAAATTTAAAATTTTGAGATAACATAAAATGCTGAATATACAGTTTACTAACAGCTAAGTTTAACGGAAAAAGAAACAGACCAACGATTAGTATTACACATTTTTAAATTACGTTAACTAAAACAGTTTCCTTTTCGTAACATGAAAAGATTTACTTGCATACTATTTTCTTTCGGTTACTGATGAGTCTTCTTTATGGCAAGTAGGTGGAATCTAACTTTGAATCCTAGGCTTACTTAGCATTTATTCTAACGCAGAAAGATTACTGGTTCTTATAGGTTTACAAGTATGATCGAACAAGTAGACATTTTAAATTCGTAAAGTATCACGAAGTGTTTCTAATTGCAATTAATATGCTTAGTAAAATAAGCTGGTAAATTCCAAGCAACTTTAATGAGGTAAAGTAGTTTATTTTCTCTAGTTTTTCTTGTAAGCAAAGTTTTGATAAATGAGTTCCTTTCTTTATCAAACTTAGTGACACTAAAGATACTTACTGTGGACTTTAAGTTTGTAATCTTTGTCATATATTCATTTTTATTTTAACATGCTTAACTTGCATTGTTACACTTATACGTACTCTTTGTTTTTATACATAGAAGAGTTTCTATCAATACTGATAGTAAGATTCTCATTAGAATATAAAATTCGATTTGATTTTTAACTTACTAGTTATGCTAGTTATCAACCTATTACTTATATGTACAACTCAGTTGCTCATTAACAGGTTATTAGCTTCCTTATCAATGTCGTACTGCATGTACTATTGTATCATATACCTTATCATATTATTTAGTTGAGTACCAAGCTGATCAATATTTGCATTCTGTAGGGAAACTCACTTCCTGTAAAACTTCTTGAAATTATAAGCTTGATTAGTGTAAAATCAACTGCATCGTTTCACATGGAAAAGTATTTGCCTTTACTTCTTAAATCTAAGTCAATCAATATTGTTCCAAAGAATAAGGATTTGAGTTAGGTTATATCATTGTAATTCTTATTATTACCATAATGTCTTTCTTACATTAAGTTAATGTCCATAATGGCTATTATGGTATATCCTTCTACTATGAACAAATTTCTACCCTATTCTAAGTACAAGTTATCTTGTATAATCACACAATTATGTTACCAAATAAATATTCATGGTAAATTACTAGCAATTGACAAGTTGAGAAGCAACTAGTGTCTATGAAAGTTTAAACCAAAATTGAACTTTGTAAAAGAAATTCATGAATATATTCTTTTACTATGCTACTCTCTTTGGAAAAGAAGCGGGATGGGATTCTTTGTGAGCGAGAAGAAATGTGGAGGTTGAAGAGCAGAGCAATCTGGCTTCAGTGTGGTGATGAGAATACAAAGATTTTTCAAGCATATGCAAAGGGGAGAAAATTTACTAATTCCATTTGGGAGTTGTCTTCGGTAGAAGGTGAACCGGTGTCTAGTTTTGATGGGCTGGCTGATATGGGTGTGAGATATTTTGGGGACTTATTCTCTGCTCCTCCCGGAGCTAATATTGCAGAGGTACTTCGGGTGACATAGCTTTTTCCCCGCTTTGTGGATGAGGAGGAAAACAGGATGTTGATGGGGGGAGTTTTGATGGAGGAATTGTCTAAGGTTCTACACTCATTTCAAAAAGATAAAAGTCCGACGCCTGATGGCTGGACTGTTGATTTATTTTTGGGTTTTTTTGACTTTTTCGAGGAGGAGCTCTTGTCAGTTGTTGAGGAATCTCGTAAAGCTGGGTTTATTCATGCTCAGCTCAATACTACTTTTATTGCACTTATTCCAAAAGTGGATAAACCTTCAATTTTTGAGGATTACAGACCTATTTCACTATGTAATTTCTTATATATGATCATTTCTAAGGTAATCGCAATGAGACTCAAATCGGTTTTGTCCCAGCATATTTCTAGTGAGCAATTTGGGTTCCTGGAGGGATGCCAAATTCATGAGGCCATTGGAGTTGCTCAGGAAGGTTTGCATTCATTGAAAGTTCAGAAACAGAAAGGAGCAGTGATCAAGATTGATCTATCTAAGGCTTATGATCGGGTTTGTTGGCTTTATATTAGGATGCTGCTGACCCATTTGGGTTTCTGTTATGAATTTGTAAGATGGATTATGGCTTGTATCAGTACAGTCAGTTTTGCAGTCCTTATTAATGGAGCTGCAAGTCCATTCTTTCATGCGGAAAGGGGTCTTCGACAAGGATGTCCTCTTTCGCCATTGTTGTTTCTTCTTGTTGCTGAAGGTCTCAGCCGCTTTATGTTGGTTTCTAAGGCGGAAGGGTCTTTTCGTGGAATTGCTATTTCCCAGGTAATGTTCATAACACATCTCCTTTTTGTTGACGATATCTTGATTTTTACAAATGGGCCGAGACAGGATATGACTAAAGTGGCTGAAGGTCTATCTCTTGTACAAGCTGCTGCAGGTATGGTAGTAAATATCAAAAAATCCACTATCTCATGCTCGAACTTGAATGAGCAGGAGACAAACCGCATTGCCCTTCTTTTACCTTTTCGAATATTGGAGCTGGATGCTGGGATTAGGTATTTGGGTTTTTTTTTTAAACCGAATTCTTATCTGAAGGAAGATTGGCAATGGTTATTGACAAAATTGGAAAAAAGAATTCATAGTTGGAGTCACAAATGGCTCTCCAGGGCTAGGAGATTGGTTTTGGTAAAATCTGTTTTGGAAGGAATACCAGTTTATTGGATGTCTCTTGCATGGCTGCCGAAGGGGATCCTTGAACAGATTCGGAGGCTTTGTTTTTCCTTTTTGTGGAGATGTAAGAATGTTCACAGGTCTATGGTGTGGGTGAGGTGGGAGAAAATTGCTGTTCCAAAAGCTTTGGGAGGGTGGGGGTTAAAAAATATTTTCTTATTTGCAAAAGCTTTAGGAGCTAAAGTATCCTGGAGACTTATACATACACAGAGTCTCTGGACTCGTGTTGTGTATCATAAATATATTGCTCCATTGACTCTTATTGAATGGATTCATTTGGCGGATAAATCTCGAACAAATTGCTCAATGGTTTGGAAAGTGGTGGTAAAGCATTTCGATCTGGTTGGCTCTGGTTTGGTGTGGGGAATAGGAAATGGGCGGATGGTTCGTATTGGGATTGATCCTTGGGTTGGCTGTGGGAGGGATCGTGTTCTTCCTGTGGAGCTGATATTACACTTGGAAACAAGAGGATGTTTTTTTCTTGTGGATATTGAGGATCAGGAAAATTCTTCTATATGGCAGCAAGGCTGGATTAGTGCTCAGAGACTTGATATTCAGAATGATATGCTGATTGTATGGGAGGGTTATTTAAGGCAGTTAAGGGCTTCAAATATCAGGTTAACTAATCAGGAAGATCAATTGGTTTGGGACCATCATCCATCAGGGACTTATTCTCCTAAACATGGTTATATTCAGCTCAATGTGTTGGTTAATAATTGTGAATTGGCTTGGTGGTGGAAACAGCTGTGGAAGCTAAAGTGTCAGGGTAAGGCCAAGTTAATTTTTTGGGCTATTTTGGAAAACAAAGTTCCAACATGGGACATTTTGCAGAAAAGGTTTCTAGCAGGTCCAGGCATGTGTGTTTTGTGTCGGAAGAATGAGGAAACGATTCAACATCTTTTTGTTCATTGTAGTTACTCTCAACTGTTTGGTCGGAGGTGGGAAAACAGTTGGGATTCATTGGGGGGTGGCAGGTTGATTCTGCACTCCAAGCATTTCAAAGCTGGTGGGCAGGTCAGAAATCTTTTCAAGCTATTCCATGTATTTTTTCTTGGGGGATTTGGATCACACGCAACAAGATTATTTTTCAGGACTGTACAATTCAGATGGAGTCAGTTGTGGCACAAATTGTTGCTATTTTTCTACACTTCAAGGAACCTGAGAAGACCCTTAAGATTCAGAATGTGAGGGAGGAACTGATTGACAAAACCCGCCCTTGGGGTTTCTTTGATGGAGCTTCTCAAGACCGACAGTTGAATTGTGGTGGGGGTGGATTTCTATACAAATCTGAATCCCATTATTTTCACTTCTCGGTTGGCTTAGGGAGGGGTACAAACAACTATGCTGAATTAATGACACTCAGGCTTCTTCTATTATTTGCATTGGAACAGGGTTGTATGTCTTTACAAGTTTATGGTGACTCTTTGCTTGTTATTGAATGGGATAAAGAGCTTATACAGTGTCATGTGGTGCTACTTTTACCTATTCTGGAGGAGGTGCTCCTATTAAAACAACACTTTAATTATATATCTTTTACACATGTTTTTAGGGAACGGAATGGGGTGGCTGATCAGCTATCCAAGGAAGCATCGCAGTGGCATATAGACTTTGGTTTATGGAAGATAACTGAAAACTCTCGTGTTGGTTCATCCAGCTATTATCATCGGCCCTTTTGAACCCGTACTGCTACAGCATTGAGCTCTGTTTTTGTGAGCTGAAAAATACACGTTTTCTTTATTTTTTGAAGCTGAAAAGTATAGAGGACTGTATGATGGGTGATATTGTTTCAATAGGACGGTGTATCAATGTGTCTATAGCCAACGTGCTGAAGCGTAGGGACTGTTTTGTTTTATAGTTATTATATTGCATGCAGAAAGAGGATAGATAAGCTACAGAGTAACGTGCTGTTAGCTGTTTTCAGTTTACATCAATGAGTGTTTTTGGCTTGCTGCCAGTTGGGATACTTGTTAGAATTTGGAACTGGACATATTGTTCAGGTTTTTGTGCTATTACAGGTGGGGATTTTTGGTAATCTTTTGGTTACGATTTACTGCAGAGAGATAATTTGTGTCAATGTAGGGATCACTATTTGATCCTATTACATGTACAGCTGTAATTTTGTTCATCTTGAAATAAAATTACGAATTTTTTTCGAGGAAAAAAAAAAGAATTACTGTTTAAATAATTGGAATTATTGGAATGTAGGTGAACTATTGAATCGACCCACACATGGTTGGAATATTTAAGGACACGTGGTCACCTTCTGGTCATGTATTGGTGGTATATAACTCTTGTAACCCTAAACGCTTTGTCATTTTCCCTCCGATGTTCATGCTGGTCTTCGGGCTAATTTGCAAGGTCTCATGGCGGCCGTGAGTGTTCTCCCTGTTCTATCTTGCTCCAACGCTTATGTTTACATTGCTATAGTCTCTGGTGTTCGGTCCTATTGCTATTTCTTTGTAACTGTGGGTTTTTACTCTGCAAGAGTTTGTTGGTTTCGTTTTCTCTTGGCTTGTGGCCTGTCTATAACACCGTTTTGCTTTTCTTCGTGGCCTGTCACTGCTGTGCAAAGCTGAGGCTTTGCTGCTGTTGATTGTGGTACTTAGTTGTCATAGGGTTTGGAGATTTGTATGAGCAGTTTGCAGTTAGTGACAGTCTCTCCGTTAGACTGTTTGACATTCTTATTTAAGGTAATTATTAAGTGTTATCCCCTCAAACTCTTTCCACAATTCCCTTCCATTGAATATATTTGAAGTACATTCACCTGAATGATCACTTCTCTAGAATGAGTAGCCTTAGCTCTCTTCAATGGGCATTTTTGTAAAGATTGCCTAGGTCTTTTGGGTCAGTTGTCATTAATTGAGCCGCCTGATTTGATTCCACTTTCTTGGGAATCATGACCCCAAATGTAGGGAGGTTGCCACCTGCAACAATTGGAAGTGGTTTGAGGATGTTGCCACATGTCTGTTTTCTCTCCTCCTAGTCTCCTCCACCAATTTGACCAGTAAACACTCTTTTAACAGCTCTCCTAAGATGTTGTCTCCACCTTTATTTATTTATAATTAAAATATTTAGAATTACACTAAATATCCTTGACTCTGTCGAGTCATCAATTACAACTTAGCATAAAATTTAACATATTGTCCTCAAATAAAATCAAATAAGATAATATTGTTTTTGCAAAAAATGGGGCATGTGACACAAACGGAGAGAAGCCGAAGAATAAAAAATTCTCGGCAAAATATCTATCGATGAATTTTTTTTTTCCCACAACTGCCCGTTGAAGAATAAAACAATTCCTGAAAATGTCTGTCAAGGAACAAATAATTTTCGCAAATCGTCTGTCGCTTCTACAACAAACATGTCAAAATGTCTAAAACAATTTATATTTATAATGGACATGCATCATATATTCGACACCTTGAACATAGTTACCGTTGAAAATATGGGACCATAAATTTTAAATCATGTAAACCTTACAATTTAAAAAAAGAAACCTACATAGAGCGTCGGTTATCTGACACCCTATCGTCGGATATTTGACACCCAACCGTCGGAGATCCGACAATGAAGGGTCGGATCTCTGACGCCAGTGTGTCAGATATCCAATGTCAGTGTGCCAGATATCCAATGCTAGTGTGTCGGATATTCGACGGACATATAAATCTTTTTTGATCGGCATTCTTTTCAGTGATTGTTATCCGACACATCCGTGCAAAATGTCGGATGACGTCGGATTCTGACGTTTGATTTTGGGTTCATATCCTATTGTGTGTGAATAAGGATTCCTTGCTTAGTCATGTGATCTAAGTGTGGATAAGGATCAATATGTTTAGCCTTGATTAGTCATGTGATTTGGATAAGAGTGAATAAGGATTGAGGTCACATTGCATAATCTATGAGGGATTTCTCCATTATGGAGTGATATATTCTATATTAGAGTGTTTGACTTGTTATTTGACAGGGATTTCATCCCCTTGTGGAATACACAAGTCTAGCCTAATGTTGAATTTGACATAGTATCTTAGAAGTGTCCATGAATTCTTAGTGTTGGTCAAATCAACACTAGAGCTCTATGCATGAATAGACATGCATGTGAGGAGATGATCATCAACAAGGACACATTTTCTACGATGAAGAAATAACAAAGAAGACAATTCAACCATTGAAAAATTCCCATATAACATTAAATATGTTCAAGAAATATTGAAGAAGAATAAAGGACAAGTCAGCCTTGAAGATACAAATAAAAGTGGAAAGAAAAAGTACAAGTCATCCCCATAAGAAAAATGAGGGTGAATTTAAATGTATAAATAAGTAGCTAACATTTCATTTTCAGAATCCAGGAAACACATCACATTAGCTCTTCCAGCTAATGCACACTTTTGAAGAAGGCCTAACAAAGGTATAAGGGGCTAATTTTTGGGATTCTTATCTTCACTAGAGGTTCACTATCCTTATTTAGGGTTTCTTTGTGAAGGTCACACTCCCTTGTTGCTAGGGTTTCCTCATTAAAAGATTATGAACTTTATGTTCTAGTTTTCTCTTCAGGAATGGTAATGTACTTGAATTGGACTTATTTGTTTTAAGAAAAATTGGTTGGGTTTTCTCCCTTATTGGGTTTTCTAGGGTAAAATTATTGTGTCTATTGTGCATGGATGTGTTTCTGTGATATTTTGTTTCTCCAACAATTTGAGTTGAAAATTTCAGTGTGTAATTATTCAATGAACATTGCGAATGAAATGAATGCTTGAAATCATTACGAAATAATTATCAAGATCTCAAAATAGATAAAACTTCAACAAGTCAAAGTGATCATGCGAAGGGGGTGAAGGCAATGAAATCCAAGGACAAGGTTAAGGTAGAGGCAATTGCAAGTGAAGGTGGTGATCTCTAGCTCCAAGGATGAGGTAGTGGATTTAGGTTAATTAAATGCTCAATTCAATGCACATATGTTAATTTAATGGACAATGTCAGGATGGAGCATTCTGTCTCCACAACCAAAATAAGAGGTGAATTTGAGAGAATACAAATTTTGGTTAAGAAGAAGATATGAAATCATGAATATTGAGAACTCTAGTTAAAATGTAAATGGCATTCTCACTTAATATTATGTCAACTCCAAGTAATAGTGAGTCAATTCCGATCTCATTGAAATATACCATGTCTATCGACAAGTATAAAAAGCATAGTGCATTAGCTTATCATGTGTCAATTTTCATTGTGAACAAACTTTATAGAAAGAAAATGGAGTTGTGATTCCCTAAGTACATGTATCAAATCTCATCTAAGAACTATACAAGTATGGAAGCTTCAAGATTATTATAGATTGTTGATTTTCTTTAATGTAAATACTCTAGAAGGATTTAAAAAGCTTATAAAAAGGACAAATCCATGTGGGGTTAATATCTTTTGAAAATATATTTTGATATGTCTGTCAATATGTATTAGGGATTTTTAGTTAGAACTAGAGCTTTAGAGAGATTTTGGATTGTTTTTTATCACACAAATAAAGTACCAATTTGCTCATTTTTTTCTACTTGTCCATTTTGCTTGTAGAGGTTTGAGGAGAAACAAAAGAGGATTATTAAACACTTTTGAACACCATTAGACATGAGAAATGTTATGATCCAATGAGAGACATATACGGGGTTGAATGCATATGATATGACCCCAAGGGGAGCACATATGGGGTTGAATGTATATGTAATGAAGTAATTGTGTATCTAATAAAGTTAGCTTAATGAGGGGCCCACATTTGTAATGAGTGAATAGGTATATAGGTATATATATTACAACAAAGATATAGAACACTTAAAATTTATAAATAATGAAAATACATTCACCATAAGAATACCACCAAGATATAAATAAACCCTTAAGGTAGGGTAACACAATCAAATACTCCTTAAGGAAGGAATCACTCCACAAGGCATGCTTGTATACTAATAATCCCCAACATAACTAATACAATGATACTCATGTATATTGATACTTTTTCATGAGTACACTTAGGAGCCTATTCCTTATTATTAGATTATTTCTTCTAACTAATCTCCAACCACCATGTGGACCATATTCCATTATTATTGGCCACATTATATTATTTATTCCCATTGGGTACCCATTACATATATTATTCCCATTTATATACTCGATAAATCATTTATTCCCTTTGGATACCTCCTTAAGTACCCCATATTATCCCCCTTAGGTATATAACACAATTTTTGAAAAGCCTTATTTAGCAAGTATTTATTTTTATGGTGAAGTTGGTAAGTGGAAAAGAATTCAATATATAAATACTCAAACATATGCAACATGTGAATTAATTGAGGAATTGTTATGCAACCAAGTCCAAGAAATCAGATAAAATGAGTAGAAATAGACAATAAGAGAGTAACACACACCTTAATAATGGAGAATATATATAAATAGAAATCCTCTTCTAAGGGGGACCTCCTTACACAATTTTTTGTGTACGCAAGATAATACAATATACCATGATTACTAACATGAAAATATATCCTTCCTATATATAGGAGACATAGGTGTACAATAAAAACTAATAGACCCACTAATAGACCCAAGCCTACATAAATAAAATGTAATACACCACCATATAGGGGGTAAAGTGCCACACTATAGGGGGGAATCTGCCCAACATTTAGGGATTAACATGCCCCTCCGCTTCAAATAAGTGTTGTACTCAACACTTGGGTAGTCTATGTATGAAAGAATCGTCTTCCCATGTTGAATATGTGGCTGTTATGTTCTTCCACTTGATGAGGTACTCAACAATATCTTGATTTCGTAGTTGTTTCGTCCTTATTTAAATGAGTTGTTCAATTTTCCATATGATTTTTCCTTCTTCAAAATTCCTTTTACTATGATGCTGATCTACCTATTGTTTCATCCTATTTTTGGACATCTTCAGTATTTGGAGAACTGCTTGTCAGTGCTTTATGCAATCTACTGCTGCTTGAACTATAGATTTTCCTTTTTTAACCTTGATTGGAAGCATTTGTTTTAATGGCCAACTTGGACTAAGGTAAAATTTGAATTTTAGATCCTTTGGGTTTGAAACTTTGTCTTGTTGTAGCCTAGTGTGTCCTCTTTCCAATTCCGCAAATATGACCTAATTTAGAGGTGCCAATAAAAAGTTATTGCAATTAACCGAACACTACTTATTTTTGGCGTATCCAAAAGAGTGAAATTGTACAATATTCCACTGTTGATGTATTTGTAACTTCAGAATGTATTCACCTATGTATCTTATGTCTTGTACCCTGATGTTTATTTTGGGATGTGTTTGTAATGTAATTGAGTCATGTCATGCCCCGATGTTCTGATCGGGAGGAACTATAATGTAAACAAGTCATGTCAAGTCATTATGGGTAACCCTCCTACTAATCAAGGGTTAAAGTCCCCACAGTTCCAGGGCACTAGGGTTATTAGACTCACCTAGTGAATTCGGCCCTAGTTGGGTTTATTCAAGCCAGGAATTCGTATAAATAGAGAGCTAGCCTCTCTATTTGATATCCACTCACTCACACTTAGTTGTAGCACATAGATGAGAAAGAAGAAGACACTGGGGATAGGAAGAAAGAGGTTACTGCTGTTTTGGGGTTTTCTATTTGGTGCTGATTCTATCTCTGAGGAAGTTGCGGGGTTTTCTCCAGTTATGGTTTCCCCAAGTAAAAAAACTTTGTTCATTGTCTCTTGTGTTTGATTGCTGTGCTTTTTATTCTCTCAGTTAAATATCCTAATATAATGCTAGCTTAATGTTAAAAATATAACATGCTATCAGAGCTAACCTGAGAAGAAGACACTGTGCATCTGTGGGAACTAGGGATTCCAACTTTTTGGATATCTCTCCATAGATTTTCAGCAAAATAAGGTTGGAATAACTCTCCTCCCTAGGGTGCATCTTTCTGTTGAAGCAGAATCCAATTCTGAGGTTTTTCAGTTTTGGACCCGACACTGCTGCTAGAAATTAGGGCTTTTCACAGAAGTGGAATTTTTTAGTGAGCCCAGGCCTGGATTGATATCCTCCCCAAAATAGAAGTTAGGGATCAAATTCAAAGAATTTGGTTGGACAAAACTCTGGAAAAGCAAAACCCTAATCTGCTCCTGAACCAGCACTGCAAAATTTCAGCTCCAAATCCAGATCTGACATCTTGACTTGGTAAGATCTAAATCTTTTGCATTTCCATTTGAGGTTCTTAGTTAAGATGTCTCATCACACCAAGCTTGATGAAAATCTTGAGGGAGTTGATAACTTTCGAGCCTAGAAGTATAGGATCTCCCTAGTCTTCTAAGAGAATGAGTTGGACTCCTACATCAATGAGGAGGTTCCAGTTCCAGAGGGAGATGAGACTAAGGCCTTACACAAGAAGAAGTTGGCTATGGAAAAGAGGATCATTACTGATTCTATCAAGGATCACCTGATACCATAGGTGTCCTCCCTAAAGACACCTAAAGCTATGTTTGATTCCCTAACCAAATTGTTTGAAGGAAAGAACATAAACTAGAAGATGACCTTGAGGAACCAATTGAAGAATGTGAAGATCTAGAATGCAAAAACCATCCAGTATTTCTTCACAAGGGTTTCTTAGATCAGGGAACAATTGGAAGAAGTAGATGAAGAAGTGGAGAATCCAGAGATTGTGATGACCACCTTGAATGGTCTCCCTAGGACATGGGACTCTTTCATTCAAGGGATCTGTGCTAGAAAGAAGTTAGTCAAGTTCAGCAGACTATGGGAAGAATTCTCTAAAGAAGAATCTCAGATAGCAGCTCGAGAAGAGAATATGGGAAGTGAAGATCAAGCTCTCACAGTACAGTCCAAGAAAACTAGATCTAGCCATCACAGAAGTAAGTACTCTAATCAAAGGAGTAACTTTAGAAAGCCTAGAGATAAATCTAAGTTCATTTGCTATACATGTGATGAAAGAGGACACTTTGCTAGAGATTGTCCTAAGAACAAAAGTAGCTCTCACAAGAAGAAGGGAGACAAGAGAAGACACCATGCTCATGCTGCAGAGGATGATGAACCTTCCACAAAGAGAAATAGACAAGATAGTGATGATTCTTCAAGTGATGAAAAATATGTTCTGATTTCCGCTCTCATGGGAACTATCACACATGGCAGCAATGATTGGCTTATAGACAGTGGTGCTTCCAAGCACATGATAGGATTCAATGAATCCTTTGTGAAATTATCTGAACATGAATCACCTCACAAGGTGAAGCTTGGAGATGACTACCAGTATCCAATAAAAGGTAGTAGAGAATCCTCCTATAAGCTAGACTTTGGAAAGTCTATTAAGATGAAAGATGTATTGTTTGTACCTGGACTAAAGAAGAACCTTCTCTCCATATCTGCATAAGATGCAAAAGGAATGAGGGTTGCATTTGTAGATTGCCAAGTCCTCATGTGGCCAAAAGGAAAGTCTTTTGATGATGCAGTAGTGATTGGACAACATGAAGGAGGACTATACAAATTGAAGGGCCAACTAGAAGAAGCTTTGGTTCATGACTCGGTAGAACCAAATGAGCTTTGGCATAGAAGGCTTGCACATGTGCATTATAGAGCACTACCATTTCCAAGCAAAGTTGTTGAAGGTCTCCCAGAAATGTAGACAAAACATGAAGGTGTATGCGAAGGATGTGCAAAAGGGAAGAACACAAAGAAGACATTTCCAAGCAGCGAGAGCAAGGAAAAAGGAATCTTGGAAATCATCCACTTCGATGTATGCGGTCCAATGTCATCTAATTCACTAAGCGGGTATGCATACTATATTTCTTTTATTGATGATTTTTCTAGGAAGACATGGATCTACTTCATGAAGAACAAAGATGAAGTATTCAACAAATTCAAGGAACTCAAAGCCTTGATTGAGAACCACACTGAAAAGAAGATCAAGAAGTTTTGATCAAATAATGGTGGAGAATTCACATCAAATGAATTCAAAGAGTTGTGCAAAGACTTAGGGATTAAGAGGGAGTTGTCCACTCCATACAATCCACAACAGAATGGGATTGCAGAAAGGAAGAATAGGACTATCATGGAAGTTGCAAGAGCAATGCTTCATGATCAAGATCTTCCTATGCATATTTGGGTAGAAGCCATCAGAACAGCGTTGTATGTACATAACCGTACTCCACACAGAGTAATCAAGAACAAGACTCCTGAAGAAGTCTTCTTCGGCAAGAAACCAAAAGTCAGCCATCTTAGAATATTTGGCTGTCCTGTGTACATACACATTACGAAAGAAAAGAGGACGAAGTTAGATGCTTCAGGAAAGAAGGGTATATTTGTGGGATACTCTAAAAGCTCGAAGGCTTATAGAATATAATTCCCAGGGTTTAAGAATATTGACCTCAGTAGAGATGTAAAATTTGACAAAGATTCAGCCTACATCAAATCCAGGAAGAAATCGGCTGAAGAACCTGAAGAAACAAGAGAGCCCAGAATTCATGACACAGTCATGAATGGAGAAATTCAAGAAGAAGGTTGAGAATTTGAAGAACCTCAAGAACCTGTAGATCCACCTCTAGAGAAGAATCCTCATAAAAGGAAACCTACTTAGGTACGCAAAATTATCCAAGGTATAGAAAGATATGGAGCTTCAGAAGAAACACCCAAAGGAAGAAAGAGAACTAGATCTTGCTCTAGTTACGTAGCCTTACTATGTGACATTATTGATAAAGAACCTTCCAACTATGAAGAAGCGACAGAACGGAAAGAATGGAAGGATGCTATGATGGAAGAGTATCAGTCGATCATGAAGAATGATGTTTGGGATGTTGTCCCAAGACCAGAAGGGAAGTCCATTGTAACTTCCAAATGGATCTACAAGAAAAAGCATGCTGCAGATGGTAGCGTCGAGAAATATAAAGAAAGATTCGTGGCTCGGGGTTTCTCATAGAATGAAGGAATAGATTATGAAGAAACCTTTGCACCTGTAGCCTGATACACTTCCATCAGATCAGTTCTTGCTCTAGCTATAGTGATGAAATGGAAGATAGACTAGATGGATGTCAAGACTACTTTCTTGAATCGTGTAGTAGAAGAGGAAGTGTATGTAGAACAACCACTCGGTTTTGAGACACATGATAGGGAGTCTCATGTGTGTAGATTGAAGAAAGCCCTGTATGGTTTGAAATAGGCACCCAGGACATGGTACGGTAGAATTAATGGTTTCCTATCAAGTTTGGGCTTTACCAAGAGTAAAGCAGATTCCAACCTTTACTACAAGGTTGAAGATGGCAACCGAGTGATACTCTTGCTGTATGTGGATGATCTGTTTGTAACAGGTATGGATGGGTTGATTGCTGATACGAAGAGGAAAATTTCTACTGAGTTTGAAATGAAGGACTTGGGTATGATGCACTCTTTCTTAGGCATGGAGGTGTGGCGGAATGCGGATGGAGTCTTCCTTGGACAAGGGAAGTATGCAGTATAGATTCTGAAGAGATTCAGGATGATGGACTGCAAGGCCATAACCACACCTATGGCATCGAACCTGAAGCTATTGAGTGATGCTTAGTCAGAAGTGGTTGATGCTACGATGTATCGTCAGATGATTGGGTCATTGATGTACCTGATGAACACACGACCAGATATTTGATTTGCTGTGAACACCATGAGCTAGTTTTTGACAGATCCGAGACATGTTCACTTGATTGCTGCAAAGAAAATTCTGAGGTACTTGAAGGGTACAATTGATTATGGGCTCAAGTATGAGGTGAATCAAAAGATTAACCTAGAGGGTTATGTTTATTTAGATTGGGCAGGAAGTGCCATTGATAGGAAGAGCACTTCAGGATGTTGCTTTAGTATGGTATCAGGTGTGATCTCTTGGTTTAGTAGGAAGCAATCCTGTGTGGTTCTAAGTACAGCTGAAGCAGAGTATGTTGTAGCTTTTTCAACTAGTTGTGAGGCAGTATGGCTGAGGAAGCTAGTGTCTGATTTATTTGATCTCTAGATGGATGCTACTTATATATATTGTGACAACCAAAGTTGTGTGAAGTTGTCATAGAACCTAGTGTTCCATGACAAGTCGAAGCATATCGATATCAAGTATCACTATATCAGGGATATGGTGCAGAGAGGAGTAGTGAAGCTCCAGTATGTCGCGACAGATGAACATATAACTGATGTATTAATGAAGCCATTGGTTAGAGTGAAGTTTGAGTACTTCAGGGAGAAGCTTGTTGTTCTCCAGATCGAGGTTCCCTCAAAGGGAAAGTTATGATAGCTAGAGCCATTCTAGCATGGGAGAGGATTAAGTTCCTTCCATGGTCAGATGTAAGGGCTAAGCCATTCTATCATGGTGAGAAGATTTAGGTTCATTCCATGTCATATGTGAGTGTTGAGCCTTTCTGATATGACTATAGGATTGGTTCCTACATGATTGGATGTAAGGGCTGAATTCCATTCTTGGAATGGAGGAACCTGGTCAGTTGCCAGGAATACTCAGTCTGGGACTGAGGGCCGTTCTGATATGACTGTAGGATGTAGTCTTACATGATTAGATGTGAGTGCATGGCCATTCTGATGTGATTGAGGGATGTATCCCACTTGATTAGATGTAAGGGATGATACCATTCTCTAGGAGAATGGAGGCACCTAGTCAGTTACCAAGAATCCTCAGTCTGGGACTGAGAGCCCTTTCGATGCGATGTGTTTACACATGGTCGAATGTAAGTGCAGAGCCTTTCTGACAAGATGAGGTCGGATATAAGTGCTGAGCCATTCTGGCATGATGTGTTAACACATGGTCAGATGTGAGTGCTATGCCTTTCTGACAAGATGGGGTCAGATGTAAGTGCAGAGCCTTTTCGACAAGATGAGGTCGGATGTAAGTGTCGAGCCATTTTGGCGCGATGTGTATACACATGGTCAGATGTGAGTGGTGGAACTTTCTAACAAGATGAGGTCAGATGTGAGTGCTGGGCATGCCTTTCTGACAAGATGAGGTCATATGTAAGAGTTGGGTGGGCCTTTCTGACTTAGGGTCAGATATAAGTGCTGAAGACCTACATGAAGGGTAGGCCTACAATCATCATGAAAAAGGGCTAGCTCTGTAGAAATTCCTGTGAGCAGAAGAATTGAGATAGCACCATTCTGAGATAACATGTGATGATGATCCATACTTGATGATGATCCATATCAAGTGATGATCCACATGTGATGTTGATCCAGACTTGATGACGATCCAGATCAAGTGATGATCTGGATGTGATGATGATCAAGCAGTGATGATCCAGTAGTTGTGATGATCCAGATCCCAAGACAAAGAAGACTTGAAGAATAATATGACTTAGAATAAGACTCGAATACTTGAGGATGAAGATGATGAGATGATCCAGTCGATATAGAGAAGAAGACCAGTGCTGAAAATTGTGTCGAAAGAATACCTTCCTAGTTAAGAGGGAGTGTTGATGTATTTGTAACTTTGGAATGTATTCATCTATGTATATTATGTCTTGTACCCCGATGTTTATTCTGGCATGTGTCTGTAATGTAATTGAGTCATGTCATGCCCCGATGTTCCGATTGGGAGGATCTATAATGTAAACAAGTCATGTCAAGTCATTGTGGGTAACCCTCCTATTGATTAAGGGTTAAAGTCCCCATAGTTTTGTGGCACTAGGGTTATTAGACTCACCTAGTAAATTTGGCCCTAGTTGGGTTTAGTCAAGTCAGGAATTAGTATAAATAGAGAACTAGCCTCTCTATTTGATACACACTCACTCACACTCAGTTGTAGCGCATAGCTGAGGAAGAAGAAGACACTGGGGCTAGGAAGAAAGAGGTTACTGCTATTGGGAGATCATCTTACTATTTTAAACTTTTCTATTTGGTGCTGATTCTATCACTAAGGAAGTTGCGGGGTTTTCTCCATTTATATTTTCCCCGAGGAAAAAAACTGTGTTCATTGCTCTTGTGTTTGATTGCTGTGCTTGTTATTCTCTCAGTTAAAGATCCTACTATAATCCTAGCTTAATGTTAAAAATAAAACATCCATGTGTCCAATATTTCATGTATGCAGATAAAAAACCTACCACAGATACCTGGTCTACTTTTGGATGCAAAAAGTATTACCTAATTCAAATACTCCAGTAAGTATTTATTGAAGATCTCCCAACACTTCTTATTTTTTGTCTATCTAGAAAAAAAAACTTGTATGCTATGCCAAGTGTCTAATATTTTTGATACGAGTACAAACAATATACCATATATACCTTGTTTCCTCCTCCTTCTAATGCAACATGTATCACTCAACTTGGATTTCGCATGCCCTAGATATGACCGTTTTCCCCATAACACTTTTTTAAACCATGATTGGAGGATTGTTTTAGGGCCTAATTGTAATTGCAATAAAATTTGAATTTGAATTTGTATGGGTCTGAAACTTTGGCATGTGGTACCCTTATGTGTCCTCTTTCCAATCCCATAGGTATGACCTAATTTGGATTCTCCAGTAGAAATTTATTGCAAATGACCAACACTTTTTGTTTTGTCCTTTTAGGAGACCGAACTGTACTGTATGCCACATGTCCAATATTTTGTATATGAGGCTGAAAACCATACTACAGGTACTATGGCATGTCTTCTTTCTTAAGCAACAATCCTCAATCAATTTGCATATCGTATTCTCTAGATATAACAATTTTCCCTAGAACACCGGTTTGAGACTAGATTTTAGGATAGTCAGAAACCCTAACTTCTTGAAGGTATAACTTTGATCCTATAATGAATCAAGATCTGAAATTTTAACCACATATTCTTTCCTTTTATGGAAGTGGGTTCCAAGTTTATCTATCTAAATCATTGTAGAAAACAATTATAGCAAAAATTCCAAGATTACTTGTTTTGAAGAAACCAATCCCGAGGAAAGAGCTCTAATACCGAGTGTTATGCAACCAAGTCCAAAAAATAGCATAAAAAGAGAAGAAATAAACAATAAGAGAGTAATACACACCTTAATAATGAATAACATAGATAAATAACAATCCTCTTTGAGGGAGGAACCTCCTTACACAATGTATTATCTACCCAAGACAAGACAATATACCATGCTTACTAACATGAAAATATATCCTTCTTATATATATGAGACATAGGTGTATAATAACAACTAATAAACCCACTAATAGATCCAAGTACATCAATAACAAGTAATACGCCACCATATAGGGGGTAAAGCAACACACTATAGGGGGGAATTTTCGCAACATTAAGACTAATGAAGGACTAAAAAATGGAAGGGTTGAATAAAACTCAAGATGAATTGAAAGAATCAAAAGAATAACTCAAGAACAAGGTGATGAGTTGAAAAAAGTACAATCCCTTAATGAAGAACTCATTAAGGTGGTTAATAAATTGAAGCAAGATAATAATAAAAAAGGAAAGTAGGAAAATGATCAATCAAGGGAAGAATTGAAAAAGGAAGAATGAATAATATGTAGATTACAAGACCATAATAAAAAACTACTTGATGAGGTGAAGATAATGAAAGAATAAAATAAGCATGGTTAAAAAAAAAAAAACGATCTTGGAGAAAGAGATTACCAAAAGACTTAAAGAGGAAATTTGTGAGAAGATAGAAGAAGCTTTGAATATGGATGTGTTGATGAAATTGTCATTGATGCCAAAATGGACTTGCAGTGGCCCCACAGGTTGTCATTGATGCCACCAAGTCTCACTTATAGTGCCTTGGACCCCTTACAGAGTGGGTTTGCTCCTTGAAGCAGCTTGTACCTAGTTGACAATATCCTTGCACCCACAAGGCTAGATCTTGTAGCCACCACTTTTTTTGAAGATGTTGAAGACCCTCCTAATGGTGCTAAAGACCCTAGAGATGGTGCTAAAGAATTTGTGGATGATGGTGAAGCCCTATGTGTTTTGGAGAAGCATTAATGACCTAGTGTAACATCCCCGGTTTTGACCCTGATGCACTAAATATACATGATATGTAAATATTGAAATTAATCATGGTGTGGAGCTAAAGGCCAAGTCCCACCATCTATTTGGCTATGTCATGTTCGGATGGGAATTGTCACCGATAGTATATCAGGACTTGCGGCATACATATTAAGTTATGGCATCATGTAACTATGCATTTTAATTAAATAACCCAATGAGCTATGTTCACTACAACTAAATTGAGAAGGGGCATGATTCCTAAGGATAAGGAGGGGAAATGATGAACCTTGAGTCATGGGGGAAAAGCCACGTGTCATCACCCTGTTTATTTTTTATCACCTTCCCTTATCTCATCCAACCACCATTTTTAATGTTTTGCTAAGTTGTTGAGGCAGTTATTGTTGGAAGTGGAGGGTGACAGGACTGTCAGTCTTTGCCACACGCTCACTCAACCAGTCCTCCCTCCACCTTCACGTGGGTAAGGGAACCATCACCATGCCACTCTCTTGGCCGTTGGGGTTCACTCTCACATAGGGATGCGCAGGGGGCCGGTTCATCTTCCTCACATAGAGTTGAGTTAACTGTGGTCCAATTTCTTGTTGGGGGTTGCCTATCTCTCTCTCGCACCATTTACAAGTCTGTAGTTGTGTTCTTTCCTTCGGGATCATGCATAGAGTTAGCATTTTACCTCCACCATTGGCAGACTGTGAGAAATTGCTGTGGGTTTCTTTTGTTGATTCGTGGGCTGTTGTTTTCCATATTTTTGTTGGCTATGATTTCCTTTTGGGATTAGTTGCTGTAGGGTGTATGTTTTCCTTCTGCCTAGGCTAAGAGTCTATTTACTCTTCCACTCTCGGGATGAGTAACTTTGATGGTCATTTCATTGTTGAGCTGAGGCCATGGTTTTCCCCATGCTGTTTGTTTGCTGTGAGGTCCCCTACATTCTATTGGTTGTGTCCTCTCTCACGTTTCAGGAGTGGCTATAGGTTACTGTTGAGTCGTTTTGGCCATGACAGGGCCAAGAACGACTCAGGTTTTGTTTCCCCTGTCCAAGAGGTGAAGAGCTTGTTTTATTGTATGAATGCAGAGGTTGGTCTTTAGGACTGCATAGGAGTGGTGATGAAGGCCTGATCCGCTTGAAAAACCTGGTGCATTTGGGAACCACACAGACAAAACTAGTGGACTGTATTTCTTCTCCACCATCCATAAAGAGCACTGGAAGGGAGATTAGGGTTTGAGGGATTGCCTTGCAGAGAAAGGACTGATTTCCTTGTGTTGGGTGTGTGTGGGTGTCCTAGAAGTCAGACTAGATCTGGTGTGGGTGTCTTTAACTCTTCCATGAGTTCACCAACTTAGCATTAGCCTTTCGCAGCTCCTGGTTCACCTGATAAACCCAACTATGTTGGCTTGGCTGAACTATGTACTCTTGAGGGATTGTTATCCTTGGTTATGTGTAAGCCTGCTAGTTCCTTATTCCTTGGGAAATCATGCCCGGCTTGGGGGTGGCAGCGTTGCTGAGAGGCTAAAGAGCATGCGGGCCTATGGTTGGGAGGAACATTGCAGCGACGTAGCTGGTTGCGGGACAGTTCACATAAGATAAGTACTTTTGATTAATCTACTTTGGAATCATGTTACAGTTAATGAATTATGATGATGAACATGTTGGGTGCTGAAGTGTTTATGAATGAATGTTGTTGTTTTTCTTCCGCTATGTATATGAAAAATTATGCATTGTAGTATGTTTCATGTTTTTGGAATATCAAGCTTCAGCATTATATGTATGCATTTGATTATGGGGCTAGATGCCTGCATGCTGGTGTAAGGTAGCATCCCCTTACCCGGTCGGAGGGTCAGGGACGTGACAAAATGGTATCAGAGCTCTGGTTGCAGCATGGGCCTGAATGGGCCATGACAGATCACTTAACAGAGGCATGTTTCCTACTGCCCAAAATAAAACTGCATGACAAGAGAATTTTTGGAAAATTATTCTAAGTATTGGGATCATCAGATCATCGCAGGACTTAGTTTGAAGTCCCACCGATGCATTGGATCATCTAGTTGGAAGACCACCCGACAGGGGACTCACGGTAAGGAAATCCATGAAAATTTGCCCAAGTGTTAAAAATCATCGGCGATCGATGCCACTATGATGAAGCAATTGCTGAAACGTCAGAGGAGGTTAGCAGATGATGCGTCCACCATTGCGGTTACTTAAAAGACTATCCACCTGATGGATAGTTGATTCGACCGCCGATGGTGCAGAAGCTCAAAGTTTTCTAAGTGTTGACTTCAGTGGCCATCGAAGCATGTTAGTGGTATTCATTGCCGATGAACAGCAGAAGGGATCAATGGATTGTAGACCCACCGTTGCGGATAGCTAGAGGACTATACTTCCGACAGATAGAACCTCTGACTATCGATGCAGTAAAGAAAGTTCAATTTTTTTTTCCAAGTGACGAAAACATCGGTCATCGAAAGAAGATAGTGGTTTGTGCGCCTGCCATTATGGAAGCCTAGGGCACTAGTCTTCTGACGAGAAGAGTTTCGACTACCGATGCCGATCGAGTTATGCCCCAGTTTGCCGATCAGAAGTCATTAGTAGGTTGGGACACTGATCGAAAAAAGATCGAAGATGATAAGCTACAGTTGTGGCTACTGAATGAGCTATTTCGCCGGCGAATAGGAGATAGTTGAGCCAATTAAAGCAATGAAAAGGAAGAATAAAGAGAAAAATTGAAGAATAAAGAGAAAAATTGAAAATTTTTCTAAGTCCCCGAATTGTCAACCATCGATGATGGTTAGCTGATGACATTGCCGATACTCAGAGGATGCGGTCATCGATGAGCTATGGTAAGTGAAGTTTGTTGAGCATCCGCCATTGTGGAGATCGAAGAGACTAACCACCCGATGAAGAGTGCCTCCGAGCGCCAATGTCATGGCTTCTAAAGGCTCCAACCACCAACAAAGTCAGGAGTTGCGGAAGATTTAGTTTGATTATGGACCGCCATTGTGGAAGGCTTGACGATTAACCGTCCGGCACATAGGGCACCCAGCCGCTGATGCAACAAGTTAACCCATGCTATCGTCGATGAAATTTGGAATGATAGATGATTAAGGACCGATAGGCGAAAGGGAATAGACCAACGAGTCATCGATGAATATGTGGGATAATAGATCGATCAGAGGAAAACTTTGAAGAGTCAAAAAGCACCGAAAAATGGTTAATGATCGGATCATCGATTGGAAGCTCAGATGGTTCATCCGCGGAAATGGTAGGAAGATCATTTTCCACCATTACGGCTTCTCAAAGGACTATGCACCCAATGCACAGTCGATCTGCTCGCCGATGTAGATGGAAAGTGTAGTTGTTTTGACCCTCGTAGAATCGGAAAAATAACTAGGAAGAGGTCTGTTATAGCGGATTTCACCACACTAGGTGAATCACACATTGTATGGCCTTCCCCTATCCCGCTGCAGACTCATTATTCCCTATGGACCATTTATTGTCTTTTGATGTATCATTGACCATCCCTAAAAACATTAGAAAAATGATATACGCAGCCTTTTCCACGATAACCACGTACATACGCGGATATTCCCTCTATAGTCGCGTACATCGGGATGTGTGCATAATCCAAAACTGTTGGACCGTTCCTTGTCTTGAATCCGACTCATATGACTCCTGTCCTTCCATATGCCTTGAGATCGCACAGATTCAACCTTTCAGTATCACTTTGAAAAGCTATATAAGGAACCATTGAGTCATTGAAAACAATAAGAGAGAATTGAGAGTACCGAAACTATACTCTATTGTTGCCAGAACTATACTTGAGTCTGCATCCCTTTGTCCCTTTGGAGCACTATTGTGTTCTTCCCAAGCTTGCCTTTGTTAGTGAGCTTGCTATCGGAGTGATGGAGGATTGAGGTGGTGGAGGCCCAAGTGGGGGATTCAGTTTCTTCGGTTCGCAGACGTGCCGTCAGAGGTTGTCACTTGTAATCTCTGATTCATATTAATAGAAATATCTTTTCCTGTCCAGTAATGTGTATTTGAATGAATGTTGCATCCATTGGAATTTGTCAAATGCTTATACATTATTGGTTATATATGCTAGAATAGATATAACACCATAAAATATAATAAATGGATTGTCATTCTGCAAGAGTTTGATCTCGAGTTTGTTTCGGCAAAATCGAAGAAATCGTTAATATTTGCAGAGCTCATGTCAGATTTTTCGAGCGAGGCTGAGGATTCAGAATGTGAAGATATGTTCATTGATGAACACATTTTCTTGATCTCAACGGCTGACCCATGGTATGGTGATATCATAGTATATTTGCAAACGTAGAGGACCCCTACTCACCTCTCGTGAGATGAGCGACGTCGATTACGTCATGTTTCCAAGAATTACCTCATAGTGGACAATACTTTGTACCGCCGTGGAGTAGATTCCCTTTTACGACGTTGTTTAACTCATGATGAGGCTGAGGTAGTGCTTAATGATTGCCATGGAGGGGCGTGTGGTGGTCATTTATCTGGGCTTGCTACAGCCCAAAAGATTTTGAGAGCAGGATATTTTTGGCCGTCGATCTTCAAGGATTGTATTGAAGTGGTCAAGAGGTGCCACCCTTGCTAGGTGTTTGCATGTAACATGCGCTCAAAGCCTACCCCGTTACACCCTATTATCACTGTCGATCCCTTCACCAAGTGGGGGCTAGATTTCATGGATTGCAACCCAGCTTCGGCTAGGGGGCACCATCATATCATTGTGGCTATCGATTACTTCACAAAATGGGTTGAGGCAACACCTACAGTAAAATACGACGGTGAGACAGCTGCTCATTTCGTATTCAACCAAATCATCTCTAGGTTCAGGATTCCGAGAGAGCTTGTCACTGACCATGGCTCACACTTTCAGAATCGTATGATGGAAGAGTTGGCCTCCAAGTTAGGATATAAGCAAGAGCACTCCTCTTCTTACTATCCTCAAGCGAATGGATAGGTTGAAACTGTGAATAAATCACTTAAGTCCATTCTCCAACGAACCATCGCACAAAGCAAGACGAATTGGCATATTATGTTGTATCCTGCTTTGTGGGCATACCAAACCGCTGTAAAGACTGCCACTGGTTTTTCTCCATATTAGCTTGTTCATGGAGTGGAGTCAATATTTCCGGTTGAATGCGATACTCCTTCGTTGAAGTTAGCCGTAGAACTCTTACCAGACACTTCGCCTTTGGAGGAGCATTTGGTTCACCTTGAGCAACTGGATGAGCAGCGTAGAGATGCCGTGGTGACTCTAGAGGTTAATAAGCATCGTGTAAAGGCCCAATACGATAAGTCTGTCCGTCCGAGAGTGTTTAGTGAGGGAGACTTGGTCCTTTTGTGGGATCAATCGAAAGAACCCTTGGGGGCAGGGAAGTTCAATCCTATGTGGCGTGGTCTTTACATGGTCAAGCGAGTATTAGAGAAGGGTGCCTACGAGTTAGTGGATTACGAAGGGATGGCCTTGGCGGAGCCTAGAAATGGGCTCTATCTTAAAAAAATACTATGCATAATCTTTAGCCAAGGTTGTTTGTTGTATATTATTGTACATCTTTTTTGCATAGTTAGGTCTTGTTTATCGTGATCGGGTTTGTGATTTGTTTCCATTTCTTGTGGCAGATGTCAATGGAATCTTCCACCTTCGTAGGATTCGCGGATGGTGCAAGCCGTCACACTCAACACTCAGCCTCAGCTACTTGGGTGATTTTTACTCCTATGGGTCATGTACTGTCTTCAGGAGGTGTATGTCTATGGCCATCTTCCAAAAATGTTGCTGAATATAGTGCCGTTATCGAGCTTCTACGGGATGCCATTTTGCATGGTGTTCTCTCTCTTGAGGTACGTCTTGATTCAGAGTTAGTAGTGTCACAGCTAAATGGTTTGTACCATGTTAGAGATCCGACGTTACTGAGGAGATTCTTACGTGTGAGATTGCTAGAACGGCAATTTGAGAACATAACATATATACACATTCCAAGAAATTTTAATCAAATTGCTGACTCATATGCTAACTATGTGTTAGATTGGCATTTGTTCCATTCATCATAAATTAATCATAAGCACAATGTTTACACATGTAAATAAATAAACCGATCACCATAAATTTTTTTTTATATATACATCAAAATGTGGTAATACATAGTGTCATAATACAAAATTGGGGCTTTGAAAGCCACCATCATATACACGGTAGTACAAAATAGATACACTCCCAACTGTCTACTCCTGTGGAGGTGGATGAGGGTTGTGATCATGATATGTCACCACGGCTCTAGCTGGCCACCGAAATAAACGCACCCATGCGCGTGGTACACCAACCACCTATCTCTGCATAGCCTCAGGCAAGTCCTCGACTTGCAGCATGGGAATCCTGTGAGTCAGTCGCACAAAGTTGGTATGGATGCTTTGGAGCGTCCGTTCCGCATCCACACCGGTGATATCGTCTCCTCTTCCCCTCCGTCTATGACGTGGGAAGCCCTCTGGTCGCCGTGGTCCCACATCTGCACATCAATGGTAGATGTCACTATGTATTATCACCCAAAAACATGTCTTTTTGATTCCATTAATCAAGAAAGCACAAAAAAATTAAACACTTCAAAAATCTTAAAAAGAGTAAGGGTCGAGATTCGTTACCTATGTCTCCATATGCTGACCCTGGTGGCAATGGCATGTCCGAGTCTCCCCGGAAGTCTATCCCTGCATAAGGGTAGTCCTCTATGGCAATAATCTGTCGTCGCCACCATGGAAATTTTTTTTCTGGATAAGGGTTGGCCACCCTACCACCCCCCAGTCTGCGCATCGCGTCTGCCCAACATCGTTGGGCTGGATCTCGAACCCCATGGAGAGGAACATCCACTCTAGGGCTCAATCCTGGAACCCGCTTGAAGAAGAAAGTGCTCAAGATACTACTGAACCCGAAGTTCCGTATCCTACCTGCCTTGCACTCACTGAGCTGATGTTTCATGTTGCTCAACAGTGATGTGCTCCAGTTATAGATGGTCGGTGTCATACACTCCACCACATAGAACATCAATGGCCGAGAGGCCTGATGGAGTGATGCTAAGCCTGCTATCCTGCCCAGCGTCAGTAAGATGGCCTTTATGCCCAGTACCTGTATAGCGTTGGTGGGGACTTGGCTCCCCACCTTCTCTATCTCTGGATAGCAGTATACTGCGATATACTCATCTATAGTCAGCCCATGACCTGGCCCTCCGCGGGCATGAAGGTTCACCGTCTCACCCCGCCGTGATAGACCTATGATAAAATTGATATCATCCACCTCAATGGTGAGGGACATGCCGTCTAGCCGGAAGGACTCTGAGTCCGGATCCCAATAGTCTACAAGCATCTATAGTAGTCCTGGTTTGGCCCTCAAGCCTCCTAGGCACCAAAACTTGTAGAGTCCGCATCTTCTTAGAGCCTCTTGAGCCATTCTGTCAGCCCTTACTGCGTCCTCTACATCACCATGCTCACGTTCTCGCCACTATAGCACCATCCTGCATGAGAAGTTGACCAAAATTTCCATTAGATTCATAAAAATCTTAGTGCGCAGTGTCATACGTGGCTGTTTTCAAAATAGCCGCGTATGTACGTGGTTTCAGGCCCATTTTCCTCGTATAGACAGCCCTATACATGGAAAAAACCTCGATATCCGCGTGGGCCGTGGTGCTCATGTAATTTTGGCCATTAAAAATTCATTTGACCGTGAAAAATTATGAAATTTGTATTGAAATGCAAGCTGAGAACATGAGTAAGTACCTGGAAGAATCGGTTGTGAATTCTGCCGGCTGAATCTCTTGGAATTTGCAGTTGAATATCAGAGCTCCAATGGGTAAAACTTTCAAATGATTTATATTTTTTACTATTTATAGAAAATTTTTCAAATATTTGAAATTTTTTACCCCCTTTCCTATAGTTTTGATCATTTCTAACCTTTTTGGACCGTTTCTGACCTAATTTGTGATGTAGAAGACCATTTTCAGCGACGTTTCAGCCTTTGGATTGACCCATTCATACTGATCTCGGGTATAACATCTATACTGGCATATAGGTTAGGTTCACCACCATTTGCATTTTGCATGACCTTATGACCATGTCACTATATCCTTAGGTACGAACCCACTCTATTATTTCACGGAACCTTCTTGCTGCTATAGAAGTGGCATGATGTGAGTGGTAGAGACTCAATTTACATGGGTACCCTAGATAGCGCCTTATTTGCATTTGGTGCCCATGCCGATGTTTCCCCCTTTAGGGTGTGGGAGTCCATTGTATAGTATTGCCATGACATTTAGCAAGAGCCTCATACTCCTCTTGATCTTATGCTGGCCTGTATCCCCCCGGACTCCCCTTATATCGAGTTGTGAATGCATTATCATGAGCTTTTCCTGTCTTATTGAGCTTTATGCCGGCTCCCCTGACATTGCATTTCAGCCATATAGCCCGAGTTTGTCTCATGTCTAGCCATGCAGAGCCTTTATTTATATCTTTCACAACTTGATTCCCTTTTTTACCAGGAGGGGATTTTCCCCCGAGTGTCGATATCCTACACATGTATCCTTGCATTGAGCATAGGTATGTTCCACTACTTGGAACTAGTTTGTTTGCCTCTATGACACTCGTCTCCTCCTAGTTTGTAACTATAAAGCAGTTTATTCTTTTTTCAAGCTTTTCAAATAACTAAAAAAGACCAAAAAAATAAAAAAACCAAAAATCCGGACAATAAAAGATGTTATCTTTGGCAGCTGTCGAGTCATGTCGCCTTCGAACAGAGCACTGTATATCACATCCATTGGTTGGGTTATAGTTTGACTTTAGGAGCTGTACTCGTTATCTGAGTTTTATCTCCACCGACTGGTTAAGCTTCCAGTTGCTATGGAGCCTCTATTGATGCCTCCTGCGTCATAGAGATGTCCCAATTTGTATATCGAGTCTATGCTGCCTTCATTCAGTCACCATACACCGTTATGCTCTTGTTCGAAGGAAGTTGAAACCTGAGTCGGCCATTCCTCAGTTATCTTGACTTTGTATGTCAGCCATTCCCGGTACAGTTATTGGTTCATGCATCTTATGATCGAGTTCTTCCATATTATACAGCCTTGCTGAGTACCTCATGTTGGATGATGGGGGATTCCTTAATTACCTCCTTCCAGCAGATTTCATCCCATCGACTTCAGATCATTTATTCTGGGATTGGAGTCTAGAGTCATTTTGAGTGCCTTGAGACTTGCAGTCATCAGTGGCAGGTTCTCTCGCCATCGACAGGTTTGGGAATACATCAATGTCCCCTGATCGATGGATTCTCTCAAGTGTTCGACCTCAACACATTTATTCACACTTGTTAGTTTGCACTCTAGTACCTTGATTCCCATTTACATTATTGGTGGGTGATCTCGCGTCTGTTAATGGTATACATCAATGACCGGTAATCAGACGATGGACTACTATGTTCAACCTCGACACCTCTATTCACATAGTAGGACATGTACTCGTAGCGGTTTGTGTAGAAGACCTTCCAGTTTGGTGGCATCCACTATATGCTACCTCCTTGATCGTGCCAGTGTTCATGAGATTTCAGCTCTCGTGACTTGTTCCAGTATATGTCAGATATTTCCAGCCACTATGGAGACCTTGATCTGTTATATATATTAAGCCTATGTGGAGATCATTGTACTTTGTATATCTTCATCATGGAGATTCTGATCTATGTATATTGTACGTGGCGATGACCACATATGTTCTATCATGTTTCATGCCTATTCATGGCCATTGTACTCTTATGTATCCGGGCCTACTATATGTATGTGCAGTTATATGCAAAGTTGTATTATGGTATTATGCTGATTGGGTGGCTGGTCTTCCATTTGGGTACCTTCATCACTTCACTTCTGGGATGGACTTATAATGTATTTCAGCCATCATATAACCCCTCTGATCTCATACATTAGGGGGCATCTGTTATAGTGGATTTCACCACACTAGGTGAATCACACATTGTATGGCCTTCCCCTATCCCGCTGCAGACTCATTATTCCCTATGGACCATTTATTGTCTTTTGATGTATCATTGACCATCCCTAAAAACATTAGAAAAATGATATATGCGGCCTTTTCCACGATAACTACGTACATACATGGATATTCCCTCTATAGTTGCGTACATCGGGATGTGTGCATAATACAAAACTGTTGGACCATTCCTTGTCTTGAATCCGACTCATATGACTCCTGGCCTTCCATATGCCTTGAGATTGCACGGATTCGACCTTTCAGTATCACTTTGAAAAGCTATATAAGGAACCATTGAGTCATTGAAAACAATAAGAGAGAATTGAGAGTACCGAAACTATAGTCTATTGTTGCCAGAACTATACTTGAGTCTGCATCCCTTTGTCCCTTTGGAGCACTGTTGTGTTCTTCCCAAGCTTGCCTTTGTTAGTGATCTTTCGATCGGAGTGATGAAGGATTGAGGTGGTGGACGCTCAAGTGGGGGATTCAGTTTCTCCGGTTTGCAGACGTGCCGTTAGAGGTTGTCACTTGTAATCTCTGATTCATATTAATAGAAATATCTTTTCCTGTCCAGTAATGTGTATTTGAATGAATGTTGCATCCATTGGAATTTGTCAAATGCTTATACATTATTGGTTATATATGCTAGAATAGATCTAACACCATGAAATATAGTATGCTTGTATTGTTTACTTGTTGTTGAGGACGTGCTATAACAATTCAAGCTGAAGATTGGAAAGCTCAACGGGGATCTACTTCAACCGTCCGGAATAAGGTACGAGGTTCGATCCTTTAGTGTTAGATATTTTTATTTCTATTGCATATTGGGAAAGATTGATTTCTGGAGTCTAGCTGTCTGTTGTGGTACCCCAAGCCATAGGAATTTCTCTCTGTAACAAGGTCCGATTGGACCTAAGTAAATTTGGGTTTTTTCGAAGGGATTTCTTAGTAGTTTTTCAGACAGTTTCAGCCGGTTTTCAGCAGATTTCAGTATACTGTCCGTGGTCACAAAGTTGAACAAGAAATAGAGAAAATTCTGTGTTTTAGCATAATTGTTGTTTAATAAAAATTTCCAGAAGAAGAAGGTAAGTAGTTTTGATTTATATTAATGTTAGGCATCTAACAGTTTGCTACTAACACATTTGCAGATCTATAGATAACTACCAAGAGCAGTACTCCAGGAAGAACAGTGTGGTAAAGCAAGAGGTGGTTCAGTCATGAGAACCCATGATGGATATGATGCTCAGGATTCTTACGAGTGTTCAAGAGATGCCATGGGAGAAAATGTCTGTAATGGAAATGATGACATAGAATCTAATGGAAGGAGATTCCAAGAGACACCGTCAGATGTCACAGCCACCATGAGAAGCTTGATTAAAGCCCAGGAAGAGCAACATCAATTGAATGCTTCCATGTTGTAGAATTTGACAGATTTGTAGAGAAAGATAGAATCTGGACAAGGTACAACAAGGCTAGAAGGCAGTAAGAGCAGCACTAGGAGAAGGAGAAGGACTTCCAGTGGATCATCTGACTTTGAAGAATCTAGTGGAGATACAAGCTCATCTTCTCATAAAAGGAAAAGAAGAAGGCATCATAGGGATCACTCTTGAGATGAATTTAAGAAGGCTAAACCTCCTACATTTGATGGTGAGATAAAGACTGGACAAGAGGATGAAGCTTGGCTTCTTGGGATAAAGAAGTACTTTCAGATTTAGGACTATTTAGGGAACATGAAGGACATAGTTTCCATATTCAATCTGAATGGAAGAGCATCCATTTGGTGGGAACACTTCAAGCAAGTAAAAAGGATCAGTGAAAGGAAATTGAAATGGAAACAGTTCAAGAAGTATTTCAGGTAGAAATACCTTTTTGACAGGTATTATGATGACAAGATCAAGGAGTTCCATGAGCTGAGATTGGGACAACAAACCATGGATGAATATGCAAATAATTTTTTGGAATTGTTGAGGTAGGTCTGGTACATCAGAGATGAGAAAGTGAAGATCCAACGGTTTCTAAGTGGGTTGCCTCAAACTTACAAAGATAGAATTGAGTTCTATGAACCAAGAACTCTTGAAGAAGCGATAAGGAAGGCTAAGTATTGCTATGAGCAAAGCAAGGGTAAACCTGATTACCATAAGGCATGGAAAGACGAGAAGAATGAAAAGTTTGACCATAGAAAGAAAGGTTTCAAACCTTCTAGATTCAGGAATCAGTAGAAGCATCCATCCCAAGCTGCGCGTAATCCAGTTGGAGTGACAGGTGGAAAGCCTAAAGAGCCACATTCGAATAAAGGTCCACTCAAATGTTGGAAATGTGAAGGACCTCACTTGCGTAGATATTGTCTAGTTGAGAATGAAAGTGCGAGGCCAACTTATAAAATTCAGGGAGTAGAAACAGTGGATCAGGTAGCCAGAGTAGTCCCTAGAATTTATGCAGCACTGGAGGACTACCAGGCAGATCACTAGTCAACTGTGGTTGAAGTTGCAGGTAAGATTGTTGAACAATCTATTTCTATTTTAATTGACCCTAGTTCTACTTACAGTTATATCACTCCTAGGGTAGTGGAGATTTGTACTTTTAAGAAGGCAAAGCATAGAAAATATGGGTTAGTCCAGCTAGCCACTGGGACCAAGAGAAAAGTCAGTGAAATGGTAGAGAAGTGTCCATTGGTTATGAATGGATTGAACACTTATGTAGATCTGAATGTTCTACCGCTTGGTTCCTATGATGTTCTCATTGGAATGGATTGTTTAGAAGCTCACCGAGTAAAGCTTGACTATTATAACAAGACTTTTGAATGCACGAATGAAGAAGGAAACCCGGTAATTGTGAAAGGTATTCCAAAGGTAATTTCAGTAAGACAGGTTTCAACAATGCAATTGAAGAAGTTCTATAGGAATGGTTGCCAGTTGTATGCAGCTCATGTTTTGGAACCAACAGGAGATGAAACTCCTAGGTTGGAGGAGTATCAGGTGTTACAGGAATTCAAGGATGTGTTTCCTGATGAGATTCCAGGGATTCCTCCAAAGAGGGACATTTATTTCACCATTGAACTTATGCCAGGAGCAGCGCCAGTGTCCAAAACACCCAACAAGATGAGTACACCAGAGATGCTAGAGTTGAAGATGTAGCTACAAGAGTTGTTGGAAAAGAAGTATATCTGACTGAGTGTGTCTCCTTGGGGAGCCTCGGTTCTGTTTGTGAAGAAGAAAGATGGCACACTTAGGTTATGTATTGATTACAGATAGTTGAACAAGGTTATTGTGAAGAATAAATACCCTTTGCCTAGGATTGATCACCTCTTCGATCAAATGAGAGGAGAAAAGGTATTTTCCAAGATCGACTTGAGGTCTGGTTACCATCAGGTGAGAATCAAGGATGAAGACATTCATAAGACAGCCTTCAGGATAAGGTATGGACATTATGAGTTTGTGGTGGTACCATTTGGTCTCACAAATGCACCAGCTACATTTATGTGCCTTATGAACAGTGTCTTTAGTAGGTATTTGGACAAGTTTGTTCTTGTTTTCCTTGATGAAATTCTTATGTATTCTAAGAATGAGGAAGAGCATGAAGAGCATTTGAGAATGACATTGCAAGTGCTTAGGGAACATCAGCTGTATGCCAAGCTGAGCAAGTGTGACTTCTACAGGGATAGAATTCAGTACTTGGGTCACATTATCTTAGAAGAGGGTATATCAGTAGACCTTGAAAAGATTGAAGCCATTATGAATTGGCATACTCCAAGAAATGTGACGGATGTAAGATATTTTATGGGACTTGCAGGATACTACATGAGATTCATTGAGGGATTTTCCAAGGTTGCACATGCCATCACTTCTTAGAAAAAGAAGGGGATGAAGTTCGAATGGACTTTGAAGTGTGAAGAAAGCTTCTGGTGGTTGAAGAATCTTCTCACCAGTGCACCAGTATTGAAATTTGTAGATCCAGAGAGATATTTTGTGGTATGTACTGATGCATGCGGAAAAGGGCTTGGAGGAGTCCTTATGCAGGAGAACCACGTGATATGTTATGAGTCAAGAAAGCTGAAGGAGCATGAGAAGAACTATGCCACTCATGATCTAGATCTTGCAGCCATAGTACATGCCCTCAAGATGTGGAGGCATTACCTGATGGGTAAAAGCTTTGAGCTCAGAACAGACCATTGTGGTCTAAAGTATTTGTTTGATCAGCCTACTCTAAATGCTAGGAAAGCAAGATGGCTGGAATTTTTATGTGAGTTTGATTTCAAAATCAAGCACATAAAAGGAAAGGCGAACAAGGTAGCTGATGCACTAAGCCAAAAGGTACAGGGAATGCATGTGGTATCTCTTAGTATTTTCCAATCAGATTTGAGGCAGCAGGTTGTTAATCATGTTGCCAGAGATAAATTGTATGAGCAAGTAAAATACAAATTGCAGCAGCCAAGTCTTGAGAAGAAATATGAGGGATATAAATTGGAAGAAGATGGAATACTTACTTATAAAGGTAGAATTTATATTTCGAATGTAGCTGATTTGAGGAGAGTTGTTATGGATGAAATCCATCAAGCTCTATATTCTGGTCACCTAGGATATCAGAAGGCAATTGCTATAGCTAGAAAGCAATACTTTTGGCTAGGAATGAAGAAGGACATGGCGGAATACATTTCAAAGTGCATGAAATGTCAACAGGTAAAGGTTGAGCATCAACATCCAAGAGGTTTATTGCAGCCTTTGCCAGTCCTAGAATGGAAATCAGAAATTATTTCCATGGATTTTATTAAAGGATTACCGATGACTTGGAGACAACATGATTCCATCATGGTTGGGGTAAACAAGTTGACAAGGGAAGCGCATTTTATATTGGTAAAGTCCATGCATAAGACTAATGTTATTGCAAAGATATTCATGAAGGAGATTTTCAAATTGCATGGATTGCTGAAGGCAATAGTCTCTGACAGAGATGTCAAGTTCACTTCCAATTTTTGGAAGGGGTTGTTTGCAGATTTGGGTACAAAGTTGAACTTCAGCACTGCATACCATCCTTAGACAGATGGGCAGACAGAGAGAGTCAACCACATGCTTGAAGATATGCTTTGCATGTATGTGATGGACAAACCAACCAAGTGGGAAGACTCCTTACACTTGGTTGAGTTTTCTTATAACAACGGGCAACAGGCACCCTTGGGGATGAGTCCGTATGAAGCTTTGTACAGAAGAAGGTGTAGGACACCGGTGACTTGGGATAATCTAGTGAGCAGGATTGTTCTTGGACTTGAATTGTTCAAGGAAATGGAACAAGAGGTTGTAAAGATCATGCAGAATTTAAAAGCAGCGCAGGATAGACATAAAAGCTATGCAGATAAGCATATGAAGGACAGAGAGTTCAGTGTTGGGGATCATGTGTACCTGAGAGTGAGGGAAAAGAAGAGTTCCTTGAAACTTGGAAGTTGTGTCAAGCTGTCACCAAGATACTATGGGCCATTTGAAGTGCTTGAAAGAATAGGGCCTGATGCATATAAACTTGCATTGCCTGCTAGTACTAGAGATAATAATTTTTTTCATGCTTCTTTACTTAAGAAATATGTACATGACCCTAACCATGTAATAAATTGGGATGTGATTAAGGTGGAACCCAAGGGAGAGTTCCGAATCGAGCCAATGTGTATCCTCGACAAGAAGGTCACAATGCTCTGGAACTGAGCCATAGGGTAGGTAAAGGTAAAGTGGGAGCACTACGGACCTAAAGAGGCTACGTGGGAGCTGGAGGATGCCATGCGATTGGCACATCCATTTTTGTTCAATCCCACGGAACACTGAGGCGATACCAGTGTGACATTTTGTTTAAATTTTGTTAGCACCGAGGACAGTGCAATTGAAGGGGGAGGGGAATGTAACATCCCCAGTTTTGACCCCGATGCACTAAATATACATGATATGTAAATATTGAAATTAATAATGGTGTGGAGCTACAGGCCAAGGCCCACCATCTATTTGGCTATGTCATGTTCAGATGGGAATTGTCACCGACAGTATATCATGACTTGTGGCATACATATTAAGTTATGGCATCATGCAACTATGCATTTTAATTAAATAACCCAACGAGCTATGTTCATTGCAACTAAATTGAGAAGGGGCATGATTCCTAAGGATGAGGGGAAATGATGAAACTTGAGTCATGGGGGAAAAGCCATGTGTCGTCACCCTGTTTATTTTTTATCACCTTCCCTTGTCTCATCCAGCCACCATTTTTAATGTTCTACTGAGTTGTTGAGGAAGTTATTGCTGGAAGTGGAGGGTGGCAGGACTGTCAGTCTTTTCCACACGCTCACTCAACCAGTTCTCTCTCCACCTTCACGTGGGTAAGGGAACCATCACCATGCCACTCTCTTGGTCGTTGGGGTTCACTCTCACGTAGGGATGCGTAGGAGGCTGGTTCATCTTCCTCATGCAGAACTGAGTTAAGTGTGGTGCAATTTCTTGTTGGGGGTTCACCTGTCTCTCTCTCACACCGTTTACAAGTATGTAGTTGTGTTCTTTCCTCCGAGATCACGCATAGAGTCAGTGTTTTTCCCCCACCATTTCCAGACTGTGAGAAATCACTGTGGGTTTCTTTTGTTGATTCGTGGGATGTTGTTTTCCATATTTTTGTTGGCTGTGATTTCCTTTTGGGATTAGATGCTGTAGGGTGCATGTTTTCCTTCTACCCAGGCTGAGAGTCTGTTTACTCTTCCACTCTCGAGCCGAGTAACTTTGATGGTCATTTCATTATTGAGCCGAGGCCGTGGTTTTCCCCACGTTGTTCATTTAGTGTGAGATCCACTAAATTATATTGGCTATGTCCTCTCTCACATTTAGGGAGCGGCTGTAGGTTACTGTTGAGTCGTTTTGGCCACTATAGGGCCAAGAACGACTCAAGTTTTGTTTCCCCTGTCCAAGTGGTGAAGAGCTTGTTTTGCTGTATGAATGCAAAGGTTGGTCTTTAGGACTGCATAGGAGTGGTGATGAAGGCCTGATCTACTTGAAAAACCTGGTGCATTTGGGAACCACACAGACAGAACTAGTGGACTAGATTTCTTCTCCACCATCCTTGAAGAGCATTATAAAGGAGATCAGGGTATGAGGGATTGCCTTGCAGAGAAAGGACTGATTTCCTTGTGTTGGGTGTGTGTGGGTTCCCTAGAAGTCAGACTAGATCTGGTGTGGGTGTCCTTAACTCTTCCATGATTTCACCAGCTTAGCATTATCCTTTCTCAGCTCCTGGTTCGCCTGATAAACCCAATTGTGTTGGCTTGGCTGAATTGTGTACTCTTGAGGGATTGTTATCCTTGGCTATGTGTAAGCTTGCTAGTTCCTTATTCATTGGGAAATCATGCCCGGCTTGGGGGTGGCAGCATTACTGAGAGGCTAAAGAGCACGCAGGCCTATGGTTGGGAGGAACATTGCAGTGACGTAGCTGGTTGCGAGACAGTTCACATAAGATAAGTACTTTTAATTAATATGCCTTGCAATCATGTTATAGTTAATGAATTATGATGATGAACATGTTGGGTGCTGAAGTGTTTATGAATGAATGTTGTTGTTTTGCTTCCACTATGTATATGAACAATTATGCATTGTAGTATGTTTCATGTTTTTGGATTATCAAGCTTCAGCATTGTATGTATGCATTTGATTATGGGGCTAGATGCCTGCATGCTGGTGTAAGGTAGCATCCCGTTGCGCGGTCGGAGGGTTGAAGAAGTGACACCCATTCTGTGCTCCTTCATGCTCTAATGGTGTCATGATATTCTAGGAGAAGGTGTAACAACCTGATAGGTGATGTCATGATGGATCTTGACCCTTGGAGGTCTCCTGGTGTGGTTGAGGTGGTTGAAGAATCATATGAAGACCCTTACTTTATGAAGAAGACTTGAGGAAGCCCTTGTACCCACATTTGATGGATTAATGGTCCTTAAAGGTGATGATGTAGTTATTAATGACTTGATTAAGACTTGAAACCCTTTATGAAGATCTTGATGCCCATGTAGACCTTTTTGGGGTCATGGAACCCTTGGATATGGTAACTATGCATGAGAAGGTTTGGCACCTAGAAAAATGACGGCATACTGACCCTTGGACACTATATGATCATTGATGGTACATTTGGAAATGATTTGGGTCTTGGAATCCATACATATGGTTGTTTGTAAGCTCATGATTATTGGAGCCTTTGATATGATGGAATATTTGGTCATGATTCCCTCATCACTTGGAAATGGAGTCCTATGTGATGGGATTGAAGTCCATTGAAAGTATCTTGTTTAAATATTATATGATATCTTTGCAAGTCCTTGAAACCCTTGCATGTGGTGCTTTGGGTCTTGAACCCACACACTTGGTAGCTTGTTGATGGTGATGTATGATCATCTTTGTGGTTATATGGATATTGGGATGTATATGGAGGTAGAGCCCATGGAAGTGCATTGATATGTTGAAGAAGACTTTGAAACTCTTGTAGTTGGTGGTATGGCCTTTGTCACCCTCATGTGTGGGGTACTTGACATCCTGAACATATTGAGGAATTAAAGGGTATTAGACCAAGAATTAGGAAATAAGCCCATCATAGGGAGATAAACCTCGTCAATCCATTTCCGTTGATATGTGGAGCATCTTATAACTCCTTATGGTTGAAGACATGATTTTTTGAAGTTGGTGTACCCCAAATTTTTGGGTTAGTCGACCAAACAAAAGATAAAATTATTATTTGTAATTTTAAATTGCATGTCGACCCAGTTTTAGGTACTAACTTTACTCCACAACCTATATAAATAGAATATCAGACATTTAATTAGTTCATCATCAATTCTCTCATTATTTTAACAACTCTTGGAGAAAAGTGTGTGTTGGGCTATAGGGCAGACCCAGGTTTTATACCATTAACTTCACACCAACAAAAAGACCCACAATGTTGGCCCTTTCGGCAACAACCTGCGAACAGGTTGCAGTCTCACCTGAAACAGCTATGGGGTGCGCAGAATCAGGTTTCTGCAAGCAGAAGAAGGATAGTACTGTACCTTTAGCCTTAATACAAATATTTATACCAAATAGAGCTTCGATATTCACTTAATTAGCTTCGCATTTAGATAAAAGACTTTTCTTGCTTAACCCTTAACTGGGAATTCACAACGAAGTTAATATTTAACAGTTATCTTACTTTAGCATTCACCTACTTATCAAAAGCATCAAAACATAACAGAAACCACACAAAAGAACCACAACACAAGATATAACGTGGTTCACCCCCAGTGTAGGGGCTACGTCCACAAAATTGCGCTTTTATTCCACTTCTTACAAAACAACAGTTCTGATCTACACACTCAGCAGTAGATTCGTCCTTCAAGTCTAATTGCGCACTTAGATGTAGTTCCTTTCTTACAATATCTAAGCTGCGCATTCAGCTGCAGTTCCTTTCCTTACAAAAACCCTCTACGCACATAGCTGCAGAGGTCATCCACGCACACTGCTGGGACTTGAACTTAAAACCAAAAATAGATCTAACTTCTTCGCATCATACGATCCTCATTTCATTAGATACCCTTGACATCTTTACATGAGTTCCTATTTATACAAGTGCACTATTACAAAATCATGGGCTTACACCTGAAATTTATGGACAATTACAAAAAAGAGGGCTTTGAATCAACCCCGACACCCCTAAGACTATTTTGAGTTGCAACTGCTTACAAGATTCCACAAAAATCATGGAGTTACCAAAATTAGTGACCGTTAAGGCGCGCGCCCCAACAGGCCCCTAAGACTCACCAGTGTCCCGTCCCGGGACACTTTGCTGCTTGTCTGGTGGGAGAATCTTGTTGGCAAAGATAGTAAACTGCTATCGGCTACTTGCTCCTTTTGCACTCTGTCAAGTTTTGTATCCATCTACATCTTTGTAACCATCATCTTTAATTTTCCTTCCCTCTTGCTCCCTTATATGCTTGTCATCATCATCATCCCTTCTGCTACTTCTACCACGACCGCAGCTTGCTTGATCCTTCATCCTTTCATCCTTAACAGACTACCTATTTTCCTTATGCTGATGTCTTCCTTCGCAATATTTATGATGGTCATGGGAATCATTGGGCCTTCTAAATCTATCAGCGACTCCATCCCTCGAACTGCCTCCCGTTCATGTCCTATCAAACATTTGACCATCCACAACTTTGGGTCCTTAATAGACGGTACCCCTGTGATTGCATGCCAATGTAATTTTGCGTAAGACAAACAGCATGCCTCCATTCTGCTGAGCCAGGAGGATACATCTCAGGATCCTCCGAAGTCTTTCCTGAGGGTTTGTGCCTTTCTTCGTTCTATTTAGAGTGAACTTCTGCCTTAAATTTCTTCCTGGTTGAACATGTCTGCATAGGTGGATGCAGCACTGGGGGATTTTAGATGTAGGTGGATTGCTGATAAGGTTCTACAGACCCCTCTATTCGAACTCTCTCAACAATTCCTGGACTTCACAGTCAGCTGACATGGACTCAATTGTAAGACTCAAGAAAATGTGTAATGCGACTTCCACAGGCCTAGGTGTCTTCTTATAGAATCCACCGATCAAATCTGCCATAACTGTGCATTGAAGACATAAAATATGACAAAGATCTTGTCCAAACGGCGCTAGATTTCCCAAAATCTCATTATTACAGGTAGTTAATGTAGTTAACGTACCGGCACTGCCAAGTCTGATTTTTCCCAACGGTCGCATTTTAGGCTTTAACACGCCTTTCTTCTTCAGCACAACTACTAACTTCGGCTTTGCCACAATAGGGACCTTCGACACATCCGTATACCACGACAGAATTTATTGGACAGCCTCACTGATTCTTGCAGTGAGCATCTTTTCTAACTTCATCCTGACTTTTTCTTTATACTTGGGGTTTAGCCTATAAGGGTGTTGCTTCATAGGCTTGACATCAGGTTTCAAAGGGATTTTTATTACTGCTATATCACCAAGGATACCTTTCATTTCTGAGAACTTTGTCAGAAATAGGTGCTGATACTCATGGAGAAGTTGGGTCACTTTGCTTACCGTTTCTTCATCCCAATAATCTTCAATAGTAGCATACTTAGGCATTTCTTCTGACCCAATGTTTACTTGCCTTGTTTTCAAGGGCTGAGTCACTTCTGGTGCTTCGACTGCTGGTCCATGTACTTCGCAGTGTCCTTTTGACTCAGGAATGTTTATGTTGTGCGGGTCATCATCCTCATCAATTGCGAGGTTATAAAATTCTACTGCATTAGCTTCTTGTGCCTTCCAATCAGGTTGGTGCTTTACTATTTCCTTATCATCAAACACCTTAGTATGGATCAACCTAATAGCTGCGTCTAAAGCAGGACAAACCTCATTAATAAAAAATGTAAGCACAAAACTATCAACAAGACTATCCCAACTTATAGTACCATGGCGAAGCTCCACCTCCGCATATCAGTTCTTTGCTACAGGTTTTAGAGTGTGCACAAACCTATGTACCCATTCTTCATGAGGTACATGCTTCCATGCTTCATAACATTGCTCCAAATGTTCCTGAGGGCTAGTCTTACCATTAAATCTGCTTCACACCTCCTGAGGTCGATCCTTGAATCTCAGGTGAAGGGACTTTTGACAAGATTCCCAAATCTGAATATACTTCTTATGACCATTCCACCATCTAGTAGCTGTGGCTCTAAATACTGAATCTAGAGTCTCCATTTTCTATGAATCTGGTACCTGTTCTGAAAATTGCAAAATAAAATCTTCGGGTTCTGTCAAGCCATAAAAAATAGGTAAGACTCTTGTCTGTGAGCCAAGACATCTAAGAGACTTGGTAATTCTTGCAAATCGATGTCCATGTATTTCATAAAGTCTATTCTGCCAATTCTCTAAGCCTTCCTCTGAATCAGTCATGCAAGAACTATCACACTTCCAGTCCGTTATACCTTCAGGAGTAGGGTTAACATAGTCTTCTTCTTTAGCTGTGATGTTGTAGATATGATCTAGAATATCCTGATCTTCATCTCTGACTGGCTCTGTGTACCTTTCTCCTTGAGAAGGGTCCAATGGTACTATAACTCTCAAGCCTTTACCTTCAAAAGTCATCTACCTGCTCTTAAGGTTGATTACTGCAGAATTCTCTATTGCCCATTCAATTCCTAGCAATGATGGATAGGGGTTCCTATCATCAATTATTTCAATGACTTCAAAATATGCTAAGGTATTAACTCCATCAATGTCTACTGGGAAACTAGGGAATCTTCCTAGGGGCACAATCTTCTACTGATTGGCTAATCTCAATTGTATAGGGGACCATTCAAGGGTAGGTTTTCCCATTTATTCCCATGTTTTCTTAGTTAAGACATTTACTTCTGATCCTAGGTCTAAAATGATATCGTTCATGTCATACTCTCCTATCTGAGCATGGAAGCTCATTTCTCTTCCAGTTCTTCTAACTCTTGTGGAAATTGAACCCAGTGATAGAACAATTACACTCACAACAGTTATCAATTGTACATGCAAAATCACTCACAAAAGAGATTGAATATGGAGCTGAACACTAAACTGTATTAAATCAGTGTACAATAGCCAACCCTGTAACATCATAGGTTGCCACAATAAATAATTACATAAGGGATTTGAATGCATGAGGAGACAATTCGAATCTAGTCAAAAGCAGGCTTACTAAAATTAAGCAAATCCCCCATAGGTGCATAAAGTAGTTTCCAAAAAAGTCAAGGAGCTCATGAATTGGAAAAAGCACTTGGGCAAGCTAAAAGGTAATGGAAGGAAAAATCATACATGCTTTTCATAGGAGAAAAGAGTGGAGGATGTGGAGGACAAAAAACTAGTTAACCTCACCTAGTCAAACTTTCCCAATTGCCTTAAAGCACTGAAAAAGCAGGCAATAAAGCAGAAAAATAAGAAGGGCGCTAAGAAGTCCAGGAATAAAGCAGATTTGATTCCATGAGGTTTCCCAAGTGCTCCATGAGTCAAAATTAGCAAGTTTGACTACTATGGATGTGTAGATGACAACTTGCATAAGGTGGAACATGGAAACTAGGAAAATAAGACAAAAATGGATTAATTAATGTCTAAGGTGGATAACTATGGGTTGAGTATTCTAACACCCCCCCTTAAGCCTGACTTATGATTAATATATCAGAAAATTATAGTGCCTAGCAACAAGGCTTAGTCACCCTTTACATACTGCATGTCCATTTAACCAAGGAAAGAGGCAAAAACCCAGTGGGAAAATCCTCCCTTAAACATGGACTGTAAAACAAAATTTGGAAATCTTGTCTTCACTCATGGTTCACAGCATGATCAGAAATCCCTAGTAGTGATTTGAGATTGCTGAAGGTCTTCTCACAAAATGCTTTGGTGAAGATATCAACTACTTGTTCTGAAGATGAACAGAAGAGTAGGTGAATGGTGCCATCATGCACAAGCTCTCTGATGTAGTCCATATGGATCTCAATGTGTTTGGTTCTCTGCTTCTGAAATGGATCATTGTAGATTCTAATGGTACTCTGATTATCACAGTAGATGGTATTTGAGTACTCTGATTCAAAGCCACACTCTCCAAGTAACCCCTGCAACCATAAACATTGAGTTGCTGCATTAACAACTCCTCTGTACTCTGCTTCTGTAGATGAGAGTGCAATGGCACTCTGTTTCTTGCTTGACCAGATGATTGGCCCTTCTGCAAGCATGAACACATATCCTGATGTGGACTTTCTGTCTGTGCTATCACCTGCCCAATCACTGTCAGTAAACCCAATCAAATCAAGATCAGATTTTGCTTTATAGAAGATCCCATGTGTCCTTGTTCCCTGAACAAAGTTAAGGATCCTTTTGGCTGCTTTCCAATGGATCTCATGAGGCTGATCCATGTATATAGAAGCCACACTTACTGCATAAGAAATATCAGGTCTAGTATGTGTAAGATACAACAAACATCCAATCAATTGCCTATACAGTGTATTGTTTACTATAGGTGAAGAATCAGCTTCTTCAAGCTTCACTCCTGAAAGGAAAGGAGTCTTGCTTGGCTTGCAATCCTTCATTCTGAATTTGTTAAGCAAATCCAAGGTATACTTGGACTGTTACACCTTGATTCCAGCTTTGGTTTGAGCAATCTCAAGCCCCAAGAATTGGCTTAAGAGCCCCAAATCTGTCATCGAGAAGGCTTGGTTCATTGCACCCTTCAAGGAAGCAATCTCATCCTTTGAGCTTCCTGTAATGAGGAGTTCATAAACATATAACACAATGATCATTAATGAACCATTAATTAACTTCAAATAGACATTTGGATCTGATTTGCATCGAACAAAATTCAGTGATAGCAAGAAGCTATCAATCTTGGCATACCAAGCCCTGGGGGCTTGCTTTAGCCCATACAATGACTTCTTTAGCCTGCACACAAGAGATGGGTTAGTAGCAAATCCTTGAGGCTGCTGCATGTATATCTCTTTAGTGAGATATCCATTCAGGAAGGCACACTTTACATCCATGTGATGTACCTCCTGTTATCCCTAAATTTGAACCTGACTGCTAGGGTCAAGCTTAAGGAAATATTAGATGGTAGATATCAGACATCTACTCAGTAATTTTTTATGATGTTCTGGTGGAAAATGAGTATATAACAGAGATCAAGCAACTCAAGAATCAGATGACAGGGAGTACATGGGTTTCGAAACATGGACAGAAGATGAATGTGATCATAAAACTACGAATATAAGAACTCATATGCTATTTCATGATGGGGGCATAGTTATATACTGTTTGGAAGAATCATTAGCATGAAATTTAGACCATGCATGGACAGAATACCAAAAGCATACACTTCATAAATTGAAATAGAATAGGGTCAAAGATCATACTTTAGTTCATAAACAATCATCCCTGCAATAAATTAACATGAGAATCAACATGCCTGTATAGTGCTGTATCAGACTGACCCTTGCCTCAGCCCTCGGCTGGAACTCTCGTCTCCTTATGAAAGGAAGAACGATCTCCTACTCCCTCCCTCTCTATAGTACCTTCTAACCAATATATAACATTACATTCCTTCTAGCCTTGAGAGGCTTGCATCTCCTTAATTTAGCAAAAAGATAATGTCAAATATGATATTGGGTCAGCTGTAGCTGATTTTAAGCAAAACCAAATCTGATATTTATTTTAATAGTCATAGTCTTAATATACGAATTATATCCAATGCTTGACACCTTTGAGCTCGAGCAGGTTGGTGATGATTGGTATTTAACATTGTTACTTGAACTCGATTTTTAGACTAATCCCTTTTTAATCTGGAGCTTATATTTAACTTGAAATCTACAATTAATCTGGCAGACTCCAAATACTCTGCTACTTGTAATTGATTTTGCAACTGCTTGCTAAGGATATTTTGATTGCCGATCCTCCTTTGAATTTAAGATTGGTCTCTGTCACTTGTCACCAATCATAACCATAATTGAATTTAATGTTGATTTTATGCCTAAAGATCTGGACCTAATCCTCACATGTCGCCTTCAAATCTGAGATGGGCCGCTTGAAATCTTGTAGCTGCCAGGTACTCGATCTAAAATTACACTCTACCATTTGAGAAATAGCATTATTCTACTACCTCTTTTTTAACCCATTCTTCATGATTTGGAAACAGTAATGAACCCTGCGTCAATCTCTTCCTCTATTCTCTGGCAGCTTATCTGAAGATAACAACTTTTTGAATCCTGAAGTTTAAAAGTTCAACACATGGAAGCTATGTTGGAATTTTCACTATCTGGCTTCGTCTCATCAATTATCTATGGAAAATCATAGACATATTTGATGATGAATTTCTATTGGAAAACTTCTGAGTGGATGTTCTGTCTCTTAGCATTCTGCCACTTCTTTTCGATCAAGATGAAACCACATATCCGTTGCTATCTCTATCCTCTGTTTCAGGTCTCCAATATATAAGAAGAGCAACATATGAAGTTGCATATGATGAGTCGATATAACTGAGGGCCATTGATATTAGCTAGATGATGATATCAACACCTGGACGATTTCTTTCACAACTGTGAATTTAATATTCTTATTGGAAATTGGCATTCTTCATAATTCTTGGAGAGAGCATAAGCATTTGAACTTGAACTCAAGATAAAACCCCACATGTTAAATAAAACCCCGCATGTAATCAAAGGATAAGCATTTATACCCTTTCCAGAGTTGAACGCTACCTGCCAATTTTTTTTAAACCAATACTTTTAAACAATCTCGACATACTCCTGGGTTTGACACTTCAACTTAGGCATCCATACTTCAATGGTTGATATGACTATGGAGATGGAATTTTCCTTGGGAAGGAGAAAAAAGATCCATTTTTTATGTGATAACTTCTCTTAAAAAGAACTATTTAAAACAAAATGGCACATAAGATAATGGGCAAAACTAGAAAACAAGGCGAAAGACACAATGTACAAATTGACCAAGATGGAAGTTGAGACAATAAGGAGGACTGAGTAGGCTGACTGGGATATTCATGACCTGGGCAAAAATGCTAGTAGACTTTACATTCATGCTTGTCGGAATCCAAATTTGTGGGACAAATATGGAGATAACATCTAGCCTTATCTGGGGATGGCATGCTCCCTGCGAGTTGCCAAGAACTTGCAAACCTGTGCCTTATCCGTTGGGATATATGGTCAATTCTTCAGTCAACCCCTAAAAAATTCTGAAATCTGCCCCCTTTTATTAAAATAAAATAATTGTAAACCTGCTAAAAATCTAATCACCATGAAAACTGCAAAAAGTAAATGCTCATGAACGAGCTTATTTATCCACACATCTACTCTGCTCTTGGAGAAATCAAGCTGATCATGTGTAACTTGATTTCCATTGGAACCAAGTTAAGAACTGAATTAGCAATTGAAATCCTGAAACATGCTTCTGTAAAATAAAGATTGAAGAATTTGCAACCATCTTATCATGAATCTGAAACCCATATTTACAGCTAAACAAAACTAAATGGATGGAATTGATAAAAACCTCGAGATAAGCAGCCTCAGGATCATAAAAATAATTTAAAACCATATTTTGATCAGATATCCCTATTTCTTCTTGAAGCTAAGCAAGCTTCCTCTGGATAAACTCTGACCTCACTATCTCCATAAAACCATCTTCTTCACAATCATTTGAAAACCACTTTCTACTTTCTAAGATATGCAGATTTAATTCTTCATTCCAAACCACGCACCTAAAAATGCTTGGAACAACAGCAGTAATACTGTCATCTTGAGAAGTCTTATCCCTAAAATGCAACGGCGCCAAAAGATGTTATCCCTAAAGTTGAACCTAGACTACGGGATTCAAGCTTAAGGAAATATTTGTTCAAAAATATATAAATCAAATGAAAATCAAACTGAAAACATAAGCTGGTATCAAAAAAGGCTAATGGAACATCACAGCACTAGAAGGAACTAGGCTAGTATAACTGTTTGTACAGATCACACAATTCTGGTATGAAATCAAAAGATTTAAATGCATCACACAGTTTACAATAAGCAAAGCTGGTATATGTCACAGATTGGTAAATACAGGTATTTATAAGAAGATCAAAGCATTAAAGAGAAGGCTGGTATGAAATCAGAGCTGCAGGAAAATCAAACAAGTGCTGTATAACATGAATCAATCACAAAGTTCAATATCTAGATTACTATGATCCTGAAATTAGGAAGTGAAACTGCCACTGTCTATAAAATATAAAGATAATTGTCTCTTCAAGATAAGAATTAGTGCAATGGAATATGAATGACCATATACATAACAGAATTATCAGAAAGACAATTGATATAACACAAGGGCAAATCATCATCAAGTTTCATTCATAAACAGAACCTGTCACTGAAGCTACAAAGTGTTCATGCTACACAGATGTGCTTACAATTGATCATGCATTACTCCAAAAATGCCAACCCGCAGTCCCCTGCTCGAGACCTCTGCTCTCCCCCCATTTACATTGAACAATTCTAGAATTTATATCTAATTACATCAACTAACTCTTGCTAATTTAGTTCCCCTCTAGTTACAAGGAATCTGAAATTATTTGCTCCTCTGCCTCTTCAATGAGGTCTGCCACCTGTAAGGTGAGTTATTGAAATGATGATTCGATTTCCTGGCAATCTGGAAACCGTTGAACTTTAAAAGACATCAAATATAAAATAATTCTTTGTTTTTAGGCTATCTGCCATCTGTATCATTGAATGCTTAAACACTGCTGGAAGATATTGACCAAATCCCTAATAATCTGGAGATGATGCGATCAAATTGCCAACTCAATTCCTGGAAACACTGGAAGTGTTGCCTTCAAATTCGAAATGCTCTGCTACCTATACACTGCTATCTGGAAATCTGATCCTTCTTTTACGCTGGCATCCTCATCATTCTCACCCATCTGTATTATCAAGCTTGTCCTTGCTTGTTGGTAGAACAAAATTTGCTAGCATTTCATTTACTGCATCTGTCGGGACTTCCTTTCCATTTCCTTAAAACGCTTAGCTACTCTTACTTTGATCTCTTGAGGAAGAGGGAAGATAACAACTGCAATCTTGTGATAGTCCACAAAAGCTCTTAGTTTGCGTTTACAGGCACTTTTATAAACATTGGTTTGATCTAGGATGTAATTGCGAGCTGTTTTATTTGCTCTATCGAATAGTGTATTAAATATTCTAGTAGCTCGATCCATCAAACAATCAAACTATTCCCCATAATTGTGTTTTCGCAGCAACCCTGGAACTTTCATTTGCTCAAGCGCTAAATCTGTCCCAAGAATCATATATCGCTTATTTGGATGATCCTTTGTCCAGTTCTTGGCCCAGGTAGTTCACATTCTTTCTTACTACTAAATTGAGGGCCAATTATCCCATTCCCATTATGAAGTGCATCACTCCAATTCGAAAACGCATGTGGAAATATTGCCGACTCCCAAGACAATTTCTTAAGGGGGCTGTCTATGACTTCCAGACCCTTAGGACCTGAGTCAAATCGTTTAGCTATTCCTAGCCGTGTCCCATTCTTTTGAAAGAAAAGTTCAGCCAAAGGCTTGCTTTCAAGTTTTACAGCGCACACAATGGTATCACCAACACTGAACTTGGAACCATAATCTGAAGTGTCCTAGAACTTGATATGTGACTGGAGATGTCTTGCCGATCCTCCATTCTCCCTTCATAGCCAATAGCTATGTCTTCAACAACACCAATTTAGTAAGGCATACACATGTTGCATTGTTCAGAGTGGTGTTATGCCTATTTGTTTCATAAAAATAAGAATACATACTTTACACAATCCCTGAAGCCCTGTAACCTGAATTTCCAAGAAAGGATTTCACATTCTTCAACAACAGAATGAATATGCAGTATAGCTCTGTAACCAGCAGTAAATATTGCTTTATGTTCCAGTAGCTCCAATATCTGTAACTGCGTGCTTTGGAATGCAGGGAAGTATATACATTGTAATCCAAACCCATTTGGACATTCTCAGAGATAACACCTCCCATTTCTTTGGAGCGGCAATGGCTAAGGCTAGCCTGATGGAGTCCATCTTTGCCACTGGTGCAAATATCTCATTGTAATCTATGCCATGAACTTGTGAGTAGCCCTTGGCTACCAATATGGCCTTGTACTTCAGAGGTGAACCATCGGCAGAAAATTTGGTCTTGTACACCCACTTACACTAAACTAGCTTCCTCCCTGGGGGAAGATCAACCAGCTCCCAAGTGTTGCTCTTCTGGAGTGAGCTGAACTCTTCCTTCATGGATGCTTTCCATCTTGTTTCTCCTACTGCATCTTCATATGTCTGAGGATATGATTCCACCATCAGATAGCATTTCTCAGCAAACATAGGATCCTTCATGCATAGAGCACTCTCAAATTGAGATCTAGTCCTAAGGATCTAACTTAGTTAATTTAATAAAAACAGAGGACTAGGAAGAGTGGTATCAAATTATACTACTCTACTTATAAATAATTATGCAAAGACAAAGATATAGACAATGTAATGACAACGAACTATTCTTTATAAGAAGGCTTAATTTACTAGTAAACAACTTACAAGGAAGAATTTACAACAACTAATTATGTTTCCTAAAAGCTATACATGAAACTAATAGATGGCCACTAATTCCATTCTCCTTGATTATTTTGAGGATAAGGTTTTACTATAATCGAGACAGGAGTAGGAGAAGTATCAAGATGGCTTTTAAATGAGGTGAAGAAGCTAAATGGAATTATATCTAACTTAATTTCTACAAAGATATGTAGACTAAGAACCGTCCAACTACAAGCTATAGTAAACATAATGATCTATAAACAAATAAACCTTTGATATTTACTTGCAAAATATAAAATAATACTACAAGGAGGTACACATAATCTATGAACAAGAAGAAGACTTATAAAGGTGATCTAAATTCCATTCTATGGATTCTTTTAACAACCATATGATTAAGAAGATAAATGGTATTACTACGAACAATGATACTTAAATACATTTGAAACTTTATATGTGAAGAAACAATTCATATTCAATTACAAGTCAATACAAAGGATTAAAATACATAACATAATTCTCTAGGAATAAGGGGAGAAGAAAGGAGAAAAGAAGAATGAGGTCTAAACAATTAGTCTAACCATCGTATCTAAGAATATTAAGAGAAAATAAAATCACTGTCTAACCACTACCATTGAAACAGAATCAGAGAACTAAGAAGATAAGCTCGAAACAGATTAAAGACACACAGGAGTGAATGAGCGACTATGGATGTTGTCAATTTGTGGGGTTACTATTACCAAAGAGAGCTTCCACCTAGGTAGATTTCAGCTCCCCCGCTTCAAAAGTTATATTATCTAACTTTATTACTTAGTGGAGGGTTAAGAGGTTCCTTGGTTACTTCTTTTTAAAATTTTGTCAGGAATAGGGCCCTCGGGTCCTCTTTCCAGGATCTCTTCTCTTTTGATGATTTCCCCCCTGTAGGAATCTCTTTATGTTTCTGGCAAAACTACCTCCTATAAGTGTTGTTTTTTTTTCGATTACTTTTCACTAAGTTGATGGTTGAGGTCAGAATGTTTCTTGCAAAAACTGAACAAGATTTTACTATCTTAACGAATCTATCCTACTGCTAATACTAGATTTAAGGGTGCCTGTTATAACATATGCACAGGTTCTTACCTCTTGTCTTACCGCTCCCTCGTTACCAGCCTACATCTATTCTACCTTACGAAACAACTCCCCGGCAATAGTGCCAAAATGTTGGGCAAAATATTGTCTTGAATAATTTACCTAAATTTTTAATTATTGACCAGGGTTGGTAGGCTTAGAGTTGCTACAAAATATATGCGAAGTTAGAGAGTATCATGGTAATAATTTAATAAGCCAAAGATTGAAAGGTATTAATTTTAACTCCTAAGGATCTAACATAGTTAAGTTAATAGAGATAGAGGACTAGGCAAAGTGGTATCAAATTATACTACTCTACTTATAAATAATTATTCAAAGACAAAGATATAGACAATGTAATGACAATGAACTATTCTTTATAAGAAGGTTTATTTTACTAGTAAACAACTTACAAGGAAGAATTTACAACAAGCTATACATGCCCTTGATTATTTTGAGGATAAGGGTTTACTGTAATCGGGACAGGAGCAGGAGAAGTATCAAAATGGATTTCAAATGAGGTGAAGAAGCTAAAGGGAATTAAATCTAACTTAATTTCTACAAATATATGTAGACTAATAGCCATCCAACTATAGGCTATAGTAAACATAATGATTTATAAACAAATAAACCTTTGAGCTTTACTTGAAAAAGATAAAATAATACTACAAGGAGGTACACATAATCTATGAACAAGTAGAAGACTTATAAAGGTGATCTAAATTATATGTTAGTTTTTCAACATTTAAGATAGCATTATGTTAGGATCTTTAACTGAGAGAACAACAAGTACAACAATCAAACACAAGAGACAATGAACACAATGTTTTTCCTCGAGGAAACCATAAATGGAGAAAACCATGCAACTTCCTCAGATATAGAATTAGCACAAAAGATAAAACCCCAAAACAGTAAGATGATCTCTCGACAACAGTAACCTCTTTCTTCTTTGCTCCAGTGTCTTTCTCTTCCTCAGCTATGCACTACAACTGAGTGTGGAAGAGTGTGTACTAAATAGATAATTCCCTTCTCTATTTATACTAATTCCTGACATGATTAAAACCATACTAGGGCAGACTTCACTAGGTGAGTCTAATAACCCTAGTGCCCTGGAACTATGGGGAATTTAACCCTTAGACAATAGGAGGGTTACCCACAATGACTGGACATGACTTTTTTACATTATAGATCTTCTCGATCGGAACATCAGGGCATGACATGACATAATAACATTCTTGAATAAACATCGGGTTACAATAGATAAGAAATACAAGTGAATACATTATGAAGTTACAATTATACCAACACTCCCTCTTAACTAGGAAGGTATTCTCTCAACACAATTTTCATCACTGGTCTTCTTCTCTGGATCTTCTCGTCATTTGCATCTCCAAGTCATCTTCTTCTTCAATTCATATTCATCTCCATGTCATCTTCATTTCTAGATTTGGATTATCGCTCGATTTGGATCATCATCACTAGATGTCATCACTGGATCTGGATCATCACTCGATCTAGATCATCACTGGAGATCATCACTGGATCTAGATCATCACTATTAGATCTGGATCATCTCAAAGACATCATAACTGGATATGGATCATAGCTTGATCTGGATCTTCTCTAGTCATCATCATATGTGCTATCTCATGATTCTTCTCGTCATAGGAAGTTCTACAGAGCCAGCCTTCTTTCATGCTGGTTGTAGGCCTAGCCACCATGTAGGTCTTATTTAGTGCTTATATCTGACCTACTCATCAGAATGGCCCACCCAACACTTACATATAACAGACTCATCAGAAAGGCACGCCCATCACTCACATCTGATCATGTAGGAGCCTACAATCACATCAGAAAGGCCCAGCACTCACATTCACCAACATGATAGGAAACTACTATCATCTATGAAAAGGTTTCGACACTTACATCTAACCTAATTGTCAGAAAGGCATGCACTCACATCTGATCTGGAAGGAACCAAATCCTACACCCTCATCAGAATGTCCCCCGTTCCCAGACTGAGCTACCTGGTAATGGACCAGGTGTCTCCATTCTCCCAGAGAATGGAAATTGTCCTTACATCTGATCTGGTAGGAACCAAATCCTACACCCTCATCAAAATGGCCTGCACTCACATCTGATTTGGTAGGAACCAAATCCTACACCCTCAGCAGAATGGCCCCCAGTCCCAGACTGAGCTACCTGGTAACGAACCAGGTGCTTCCATTCTCCCAGAGAATGGCAATCACCCTTACATTTGATCTAGTAGGAACAAAATCCTACACCTTCATCAGAATGGCCTACACTCACATCTGATCTGGTAGGAACCAAATCCTACACCCTCATTAGAATGGCCCCCAGTCCCAGACTGAGCTACCTGGTAATGGACCAGGTGCCTCCACTCTCCCGGAGAGTGGCAGTTTCCCTTACATCTGACCTACTCATCAGAATGGCCAGCACTCATATCTAACATGGGAGGAACCTAATCCTTTAGCCATGATAGAATGGCTCAGCCCTTACATCTGAATTGCTTGTCATAATGGATCTCTCGGTCCCAGACTGAGTGCTCCTGGTAACTGACCATGTACCTCCATTCCCAGAATTGCATTCAGCACTCATATCTGACATGGAAGGAACTGAATACTCTCACCATGATAGAATGGCTCAGCCCTTATATCTGACCTGCTTGTCAGAATGGCTTCCAGACTCATCACTTCCCCTTGGAAGGGACCTCGATCTGGAGAACACCAAGCTTCTCCCTGAAGTACTCAAACTTCACTCTGGCCAATGGCTTCATCAACACATCAGCTATATGATTATCCGTCGCAACATACTGGAGCTTCACTACTCCCCTCTACACCATATCCCTGATATAGTGATACTTGATCTCGATATGCTTCGACTTGTCATGGAACATTGGATTCTCTGACAACTTCACACAACTCTAGTTGTCATAACGTATACAAGTAGCATCGAACTGTAGATCAAATAAATCAAACAGTAGCTTCCTCAGCCATACTGCCTCACAACTAGCTGAACAAGCTGCAACATACTCTGCTTTAGCTGTACTCAGTGCGGCATAGGATATCTTCCTGCTAAACCAAGAGATCACACCTGATCCCATACTGAAGCAACACCCTGAAGTGCTCTTCCTATCGATGGAACTACTTCCCTAATCTGAATCAATATAACCCTCTAGGTTAATCTTCTAATTTGCATTGTACTTGAGCCCATAATGAATTGTACCCCTCAGGTACCTAAGAATATGCTTTGCAGCAATCAAGTGAACATTTCTCGTATCTGTTAAGAACTGGCTCAAAGTGTTCATAGCAAAGCAAATGTCTGGTCTCCTGTTCATCAGGTACATTAGGGACCCAATCATCTGATGATACATTGTAGCATCAACTAACTATGATGAAGCATCACTCAATAGCTTTAAGTTCGATGCCATAGGTGTGGCCATTTCCTTGCAGTCCATCATCCCAAACCTCTTCAGGATCTCTACTGCATACTTCCCTTATCTAAGGAAGATTCCATTCACACTCTACCACACCTCCATACCTAGAAAATAATGCATCATACCCAAGTCCTTCATTTTGAACTCGACAACAAGATTTATCTTCGTATCAGCAATCAACCCATCCATACCTATTACAAATAGAACATCTACATACAGTAGAAGCATCACTGGGTTGCCATCTTCAACCTTGTAGTAAAGGTTGGGATCTACTTTACTCTTGGTAAAGCCCAAACTGGATAGAAAGTTGTCATTTTTTCCATACCATGTCCTGGGTGCCTATTTCAAACCGTATAGGGCTTTCTTCAATCTACATACATGAGACTCCCTATCATGTGTCTAAAAATTGAGTGGTTGTTCTACATACACTTCCTCTTCCACTACACCATTCAAGAAAGCAGTCTTGACATCCATTTGGTGTATCTTCCATTTCATTACTGCAGCCAGAGTAAGTACTATTCTGATGGAAGTGTATCTGGCTATAGGTGCAAAGGTTTCTTCATAATATATTCCTTCTTTCTGAGAGAAACCTCGAGCCACAAATCTTGCCTTATATTTTTCAATGCTATCGTCCACAGCATGCTTGATCTTGTAGATCCATGTGGAAGTTACAACTGATTTCCCTTTTGGTCTTGGGACAACATCCCAAACATCATTCTTCATGATCGATTGGTACTCTTCGATCATAGCATCCTTCCATTCTTTCCGTTCTCCTGCTTCTTCATAATTGGAAGGTTCTTTATCAATGAAATCACATAGTAATGCTACATACCCAGAGCAGGATCTGGTCCTCTTTCTTTCTCTGTGATTCTCTTCTGGAGCCCCATATCTTTCCGCACCTTGGATAACTTCTCGTACCCAAGCAGGTTTCCTCTTGTGAGGATTCTTTTCTAGAGGTGGATCTATATGTCTTTGTGGTTCTTCAAATTCTCGATCTTCTTCTTGAACTTCTTCATTCATGGTTGTATCATGAATTTTGGGTACTTCTGCTTCTTTATATTCTTCAGTAGGTTTCTTTCTAGATTTGTTGTAAGCTGTGTCTTCATCAAATATCACATCCTTACTGATATCAATCTTCTTGAATCCTATGAAGTATATTCTATAAGCCTTCGAGATTTCAAAGTATCCCACAAATATACCCTTCTTTCTGGGAGGATCTAATTTAGTCCTCTTCTCTTTCGGAACGTGTATGTACACTAGATAGCCAAATATTCTGAGATGGCTACCTTCTGGTTTCTTATCAGAGAAGACTTCTTCAGTAGTCTTGTTCTCGAGTACACTATGTGGAGTACGGTTCTGTACATACACCGCTATTTTGGCAGCTTCCGCCCAAAGATGCATAGGAAGATCTTGATCATGAAGCATTGCTCTTGCAGATTCCATGATAGTTCTATTCTTCCTTTCTGCAATCCCATTCTATTGAGGATTATAAGGAGTGGACAACTCGCTCTTAATCCATGAGTCTTTGCATAGCTCTTTGAATTCATTTGAAGTGAATTATCTGCCATTATCTGATCGAAAGGTCTCGATCTTCTTTTCAATGTGATTCTTGATTAAGGATTTGAATTCCTTGAACTTACTGAATACTTCGTCTTCATTCTTCATGAAGTAAACCCATGTCTTCCTAGAAAATTCATTAATAAAAGAAACATAATAGGCATACCCACTTAGTGAGTTTGATGACATAGGACCGCATACATCGGAGTGGATGATTTCCAAGATTCCTTTTTCTTTTCTTTCGCTACTTGGAAATGTCTTTTTTGTATTCTTTCCTTTCGCACATCCTTTGCAGACCCCATCATGTTTTGCTTGGATTTCTGGAAGACCTTCAATAGCTTTGCTTGCAAGAGGTAGTGCTCTGTAATGCACATGTGCAAACCTTCTATGCCAAAGTTCACTTGGCTCTACTGTGTCATGGTCCAAGGCTTGTTCTGGATGGTCCTTTAATTTGTTCAATCCTCCTTCTTGTTCTCCAATCACCACTGCATCATCGATAGTCTTTCCTTTTGGCCACATGATGACTTGACCATCTATGAATGCAACTCTCATTACTTTTGCATCTAATGCATATATGGAGAGGAGGTTCTTCTTGAGTCCTGGCACAAACAATACTTCCTTCATTGTCATAGACTTTCTAGAGTCTAGCTTATAGGAAGATTCCCCACTACCTTTTATTGGATATTGGTAGTCATCTACTAGCTTCACCTTGTGAGGTGATTCATGTTCTGATAGTCTCAAAAAGGATTCCTTGAATCCTGTCATATGTTTGGAAGCCCCACTATCTATGAGCCAATCATTGCTTCCATGAGTAATGTTTCCTGTGAGAGCGGAAATCAAAACATATTCATCCTTGCTTGAAGATTCTTCACTCTCATATCTGGTTCTTTTGTTGGATGGTTCATGACCTTCTGCAGCATGAGCATGATGTCTTCCTTTGTTTCTCTTTTTCTTATTATGTTTCTTAGGACAATTTATTGCAAAGTGTCCTGCTTCATCACATGTATAACATATGATTCTAGAAAAATATTTTCTAGTGTTATCTTTGTGAGAGCGCTTACCTTTGGAGTGATGAGATCTTCTTTTTGTTGACTTGGAGTGTATTGTGAGAGCTTGATCTTCACTTCCCATATTCTCTTCTTGAGATATTATCTGAGCTTCTTCTTGAGAGCACTCTTCCCATGGTCTACTAAACTTGACTAACTTCTTTATAGCATAGATCCCTTGAATAAAGGAGTCCCATGATCTAGGGAGACCATTCAAGGTAGTCATCACAATCTCTAAATTTTCCACTTCTTCATCTATTGCTTCTAGTTGTTCCTTGATCTAAGAAACTCTTGTGAAGTAAGAATGGATTGTTTCTGCATTCTGAATCTTCACATTCTTCAGTTGGTTTCTCAGAGTGATCTTCCGGTTTATGTTCTTTCCTTCAAAAAAATTGGTTAGGGCATCAAACATAGCTTTAGGTTTCTTTAGATAGGACACCTATGGTATGAGGTGATCCTTGATGGAATCAACAATGATCCTCTTTTCCATAACCAACTTCTTATGATGTAAGGCCTTTGCCTCATCTCCCTCTGGAACTGGAACCTCCTCATTGATATAGGAGTCCAGATCATTTTCTTCTAGGACCAAGGAGATCCTATACTTCCAATATCGGAATTTATCAGCTCCCTCAAGATTTTCATCAAGCTTGGTATGATGAGAATTATTAACTAAGAACCTCAAATGGAAATACAAAATATTTAGATCTTACTAGGTCAAGATGTCGGATCTGGATTTGGAGCTGAAATCCTGCAAAGTTGGTTCAGGAGCAGATTAGGGTTTTTCTTTTACAGATTTTTATCCAACCAATTACTTTGAATTTTATCCCTAACTTCAATTTATGGAGGAGATCAATCTAGGCCTTGGCCCACTGAAAAATTCCTCTTCTGTGAAAAGCCCTAATTTTCGATAGTAGTGTCAGGTCCAAAACTGAAAAACCTCAAAATTGGATTCTTCTTCGATAGAAAGATGGACCCTAGGGAGGAGAGTTATTCCAACCTTATTTTGCTGAAAATATTTGGAGAGAGATCCATAAATTAGGAAGCCCTAGTTCCCGCAGTTGCACAATGTCTTCTTCTTAGGTTAGCTCTAATACCATGTTAGTTTTTCAACATTTAAGCTAGCATTATGTTAGGATATTTAACTGAGAGAACAACAAGTACAACAATCAAACACAAGAGACAATGAACACATTGTTTTTCCTTGAGGAAACCATAAATGGAGAAAACCCCGCAACTTCCTCAGCAATAGAATCAACACAAAAGATAAAACCCCAAAACAGTAAGATGATCTACTGACAACAGTAACCTCTTTCTTCTTTTCCCCAGTGTCTTTCTCTTCCTTAGCTATGTGCTACAATTGAGTGTGGAAGAGTGTGTACTAAATAGATAAGTCACCTCTCTATTTATACTAATTTTTGACATGACTAAAACCCTACTAGGGCCGACTTCACTAGGTGAGTCTAATAACCCTAGTGCCTTGGAACTGCAGGGACTTTAACCCTTAGACAATAGGTGGGTTACCCACAATGACTTGACATGACTTGTTTACATTATAGATCTTCCCAATCGGAACATTGGGGCATGACATGACATAATAACATCTCGGAATAAAGATCGGGTTACAATAGATAAGAAATACAAGTGAATACATTCCAAAGTTACAATTACATCAACAGTATATTCTATGGATTATTTTAACAACCATATGATTAAGAAGATAAATGGTATTACTATGAACAATGATACTTAAATACATTTAAAAATTTATATGTGAAGAAAAATTTAGATTCAATTACAAGTCAATACAAAAGATTAAAATACATAACATAATTCTCTAGGCATAAGGGGAGGAGAAAGGAGAAAAGAAGAATGAGATCTAACAAGTAGTCTAACAATCTTATCTAATAATATTAAGAGAAAATACAATCACTATCTAACCACTACCATTGAAACAAAATCAGAGAACTAAGATGATAAGCTCGAAACTGATTAAAGACACACAGGACTGAATGAGGCACTGGATAGTAGGTGGAAATGAAGGTCTATAAAAAGGGTGGAACATGCTATCTGAATGAAAGTATGTTTGAAGGAAATGCTAAAATTTTAAGAAAATAGTGAATCTAAATGATTTATTGAAGGCAACTGTCTTATGCATATGCTAATGCAATGTAAAAACAAGAATTAAATCTACTTAATGATTGAATTCTGTAACAATATAACCTAAGCTAATTTCATAATTCAAAACATAATTTAACAGACTAAAATACTCTTAAGCAAATTTATAACAAAAACTGGAGTAAAATTTACTATAGTTTAATCAAAGGAATTTAGTCTAGAAATCAAGCAATGAATTATAAAGACTTTGCATAAGAACTTGAAAACTATTCTAGGAACAACCTGTTGCTAACTTGTGAATGAAAGCTACATAATAAGCATGATATTAAACTAAAATCTATGAGTGATTGAATTTATCATAAACGATTACATGAATGAAATTACATAAAATAAAACTATTCTAGTTACAAAGAAGAGAAATACACAAGGATATAAAATCTGATTGTCGGGGGGGCCCTCCCAGCAAACAGATTGATGCTTTGTCAATAGAACACAATCATACACAACACAATAGAACTTTCATTAAATCAAAAGGTAGCATTACAGAGTTTTCAGACTTAACTGATCACATATCAAATAAAAAGACTCGTTCTAAATCATATAACAACTCCTATATATACATTGTTTGATGGAAGGCAAGCAAGTCAACCCTTTAGTGGTTGACTGCTCTTCACAATAGAGCATTCATTATAGCAAATAATTGCATTAACAACTAATAGATGATAGTTCCTCCTCCGTTGCAGATCAGGTTCCTTCTGGCGCGTGATCTGGCATATGAATTCAGTCTTAATTAGAGTCAGTGTCAAGGTGTCACACAGAGACATTAGATGGGCAATTCTTCCAGAAGAAGGTTGATGCTGAGATGCTGGAGCATGGTTATAATAGTTCAAGGCCATTTACATGCCTTTTACGGACATAAATCTACTACCAATGATGCACAGTCTGTTTGGTGATCTGGATGGCAAGTTGGATATGCTCTCCATATATCTAGCTAAACGCATGTCTATTTGTTAGCCTGTCTAAAATACCATATAACCTGCAAACAATTATACACATGAATTAATATATCGAATGCGCTTCCTAACATGTCAATTTTAACCATTGAAACCGTAAAATGATGATAATAAACAAAAATGACATAAACCTTAAATTTATTCATACCCGAGGCTTGAATGGTGAGCTACATGGTGCAAAAGATGCCAAAAGGTAACAAAACATGCATTAATATGTAAATTATTTAACCAAAAAATGGTGACAAAATGAGGACCAACAGGGACGTCTCTTAAAATAACTATAGCAAGGAAAACAACATCTACCGTCTCCCTTTTCACCCTCTTCATCTCTTCCCCTACCTCTAATTTTTTTGACAACCCTCCCACAAAAATAAAGTGATGATTATAAAACATTCCACTTTTTGCTTCACAAGAAGACCTTACATCCTTTCCGAACCGTCTTTGATATAGCAAAATTGTCACAACATCTATAAATCAGATTGTATTTATAAATTTTAAACAGTCGAAATTCCAATGAAAGTTGACAAAGTCAACATTGACTTCCTCAAACCGTGGCAGACTATTTGAAAGGGGAATGACTACTTTTGTTTTCATCACATTTGAGACAGAATCAGGAAATACATCAAAATAGCGATGAATGCTTGAATCATCGCTATTGTGACGGTATGTTATTTATTTTTGCAACACCAATGACTAGGGATAATCGTCACTATACTGATGATATCAAGTAGATCATAAAAAAAATCAATTTTTTTTTACATTTTCTCTTTATTTTTTTGACATTACGAACAATTTAGTCTGTACCGCCAGAATCCTTTAGTTGGAGTTTGGTCCAAATGTACTATTGTATTTACACTATTCAGACCATAAGTCACTCAAACCTGTGAATAATTTTTTCTTTAGATACATAATACGAATTTTCATTTTCCATTGGCTTGATATTTAATTAATTTAACATTGGAAGCAAATGTAAGTAGAGAAATGCATTAAGTAGGTATACTCACTCTAATTTCTACCATGAATGCATTCCTGCCATACTAGTAAATTGATGCACATAATAATTTTCATTAACATCAATTCAATAGACACATTACAAACAAAATATTCCATGGCATTCAAACACAATAAGAACTTATCTTTATAAATTTCCTCCAACTAGGTGCAAGTGAAGGATGTTCCTCCTAGTTGTAGGAACTTTATCAAATTGTCTCTTTCTTTGACAGATGAAACCTATTAGATGGGGATATCAGTCCACAAGGGGAAAATTTAACTTCTTCCTCTTCAATTTACAATTACACTCCTCGTATTGCATTTCTCACCTAAGGGAAGCTATCCTCTACCCAAGTGGTGCGGGTAACCCCATCCACAACTGAATCCTAGCCCTCACTCATTCCCCATCAACATGCATAACACAAGGGAAGGTACCCAATTATCTATAGTAGAGTCCCTTAGGATGTCCCTTTCTCATTCTAATTCTCCAATACAGACCAACCAGGAAGTCTATGTGACAAGGCTCCAATTATGTCACACTATAGGCCAAATTTCCCTAATCCCAAACATAAATTTAGTAGGGTATCTAGTTTGTTATTTATGAGGGAGAGAACGAGTGTTAGATTATGGAAAACTAATATTCCTTGGGTTTACCAACTAGAACTACCATGAAATATATGTTATTCTCCTCTAGATGTTGGAATGAACAAATAAAATGAGTTTCTAACTTTATATATGGATTCCCTAGAAGAGGCCACTTTTCCCCTCTTAATACTCAATTAAGATAATTAAACATTAATTAATTAAAGTGACCCTCATAACCATGGTTAAGGGACTTTGGATTAAAGGTTAGTGTAATGTCCCATCCCCTTATCCGAGAGGACGCGGCCAAGCGTTGGTGCTATGATTTAAGCGGGGATCCAAGCCCCATGAACATAAAATAAAATGAATTGAACTAACAACATGTACAGATGCATAACAATTGCAAAAACATCAGAAGCAAATACATTTATTGAAGCATTCCACATGTTCATATTAATTCATAAACAAATACAGTTGCAGAGATAAAATACACAAGAATACTTATCTTGTAAGAAGTTTGTCCTGCAACCAGCTATGTCGCTGCAACATTCCACCCAACCATAGGCTAGTGTGCTCATCAATATCTCAGCACCACTACCACCCCCATGTTGGGTATGATTCCCACAATGAATAAGGGAACACTAGTAGGATCACACATAGCCAAAGATATATCAAAATTCAGCCAAGCACAAAATACATTCAGGTTTATCATCCTGCTAAGGAGGTGGAAAGATTGAACTGTTGAGCTAGTGATATTACCGACATAGCTAGGGACACCTGCACCAGATCTGGATTGGATTCTAAAACATCTACACAGCCAACACAAGGAAGCATACCCTTCTCTGCTACACATTCCCTCGGGCTATGCCTTCCCTTCCAGTGCTCTTCAAGGTGTGCAAAGAAGAAAACCAACCCCTCTAGATCTATCTGCGAGGTTCCTTCCTACACTAGGTTTATCAAGCTAGTTCAGACCCAATTCCACTCCAAACCAGTTCATACCAAAAAAAAATATGCACCCACATCAAAATACAAGTTATGGGCATGGAAAAAACGTCCTGGAAAACAAATTTGATAATGGTGAATGGCTAAAACAACCTCGGGAACTAAAATTGATTTCACAAAACGTTCATTGGCTTCACGTGGACAAAAATGGCCTCAACAAACACCTAGAAATCATGGTCTCTTCTCCAATTAGATGGGCATTATCAAAAATGGATTTCCAGCTTGGAAAACAATGAAGAAATGCAGCAAATCATGAGGGAGGAAACCCAACCACTGACCATTACGAAAATGATTCCCAACCATAGCGAAAATGAAGAAAACTTCCCGCAAATGCTAAGGAAACACACAACATATCAAAATCATGAAGGAGAGAGATCTACAAGCTTCCAACTACGTGAGGAATGGAGGACATGAATGCATGAGGGAATGGGCAACAATTTTGGGAATTTACTTGGCTCATTAGTGAAAACACGTTTTTCCAAAAATGGGTGCTCTACCCAATTCAAAATTTTGACCTCCATACCTTTCCCATCCCAAGGAAATAAGTTCCTCAACCAATTTATGGCAGTAATAAATTATTGGGTGAATAAGACAAGAAATGTAGTTGATAGCTTGATGGGTTCTCCCTTTGACATTTGGATTTTCCCCATTGGCTCAAGGGTTTGAATTATTTCCCCCCTATTCCTTAGGAAACCATTCCCCCATCTCTTCAATGTTGCATTTACATAGCTGGTTGTGGGTATTTTAATTAAATTGCATATGTACATGATGTCCAAATTATAATGTGCCAAGATAGCATGAAATACCATCGACATCGATTTTAATCACCAAAACATAAAATGATAAATCAATGGTGGGGATTTTTTCTTTAGCTCCACACCATGATTAAATGCAGTATTTACATTATATATATTTTAATGCAAACAGGGTCAAAACTAGGGTGTTACAGTTAGTGAAGTATAAGGAATATCTAAAGTCCACTAAGTTCATCACCCCTTAGTCCCTCTCACTTCCCCCACTTGTGGAATCATATCCCCCACATATCTTCTTCATCCTTCTTCACTTGCAGTCATTTGGGGATTTCATATTAAAAATAAAATGTACATATTTACAATATATGTGGTCATCTTGGACCATTCCTATATTTACATAATTACATCAAATTTATATATTGGGGTAAAAAATGGGGTGTTATAGGTGTGAAGTGGGTTCAATTCCTATTGTATAAAAAAGAGTCCAGTGGATGGGTACCTTGATCATTATTAATTAATTCATCAACTTCAATTAACATATGTAACATATTACTTTCATTTTTCCCATAAGTTTCCTTATATCTTGATTTTGATCTTACTTTCCCCTTTGATAGGTATCTTTGTAACAACTTCTCATTGTGTGGCATGTCTAGTAGGTTAAGGAATACTAACCTTCCATAATTTGAAGGTCTTGGAAAACCTATGTTGTCTACCATGAAAGTATTAAACTTGATCTTGGGACTTTCTGATTTGGGTGCTTTCTACTTCAAATCAAACCGATACTCGTTACCTTTACAACATGTTAAATTGGTCCTATGTCCTCTTTCCCAACATGGTGAAAGAAAAACTAGTAACTAGTAGCCATCCAAGCTAGAAGAAGAATAATTCTAATAAACAAAACCAAGGACAAGAGGGAATCTTTAGTAATGTTTGGGAAACCGCTGAGCAAACACAACCTCAATAAAGACATAAATTGAATATACATGTGCAGCTTATAGTTAGGATCATTACATTCATCCATGTCTTGATCTTGAAGAATTTTGAATACTAATGGTTATTTTTCCAAATTAGATGACCCTACAAAAACTTGTACCATAATCACAGCCCTTCCCTTTGCAATAATCCATTGTTTCTAGTGTTGAGTCTCATTTTTCTTCAAATTCTTGGTCACCTACCAGCCATGTGACTAGTACATTCCTTTAGTTTGGTTGGACAAGCCTCATTTTCATAAAAAATATGTTACCCATGTGACCATTAAGCCATCTATCATGAGCCTTTAAATCCTTCTAATGACTTAGGATTATAAATTATGAATATGCATTTTCCCTTAGGGGCAACAAAGCCAATTTCTCCCTCCTTGTGTGAATGTGTTCTCGCATCTTCAATAATGATCCTCCAAGATGATGAATAGTTCTTAGAGGTTGTTACTTATTTTAATAGTCCTTAGGAATACCTTGATATTGGTTCTCCTATTGATTTTTCTCTTAGGTATAACCTCTCTACTTATTTGATACCCCTAAACTCCAATCCCCTTGGTGAGATATTTTGCTTCAATCCACCCATAAAGGACCACATTTCCATTAAAGTGGATACCTTAACCACATTTTTCTATATAGACCTTTAATGTTTCCTAGAATGAGGTATTTTTGATGAGTTTAAAGTTGAGAACACTAACATGAATTTTATAGCTCATAATGAATCTAACACAATGTTTTTTGGGTTCAAGATTTTACATTGGATATTTCATTACCTATAAATCATTCTCTTAGTCATGGTTGGATTAGTAAGGTGTTTTTGTGATCCTTAGCCCTTAAAGTTGAATTATAAACAATATATCATAAAATATCACTCTTTATTCAATATCAAAACCTTAAGGTAGGAAAACACCATATAATGATCCTTTTATAAAGGGATCAACTCATGCTCACTTGCCTCTATAAGAGGCAAACCTCCCAATGAGATAATATCCAATACAATATAGTAAAATACATTCTACATAAGGAATCATATATCCTTATTTATAGCCATCTAGAAAATCTTAATCGTAACCACATGCTAACTGCCTAGTGGACCTTTCTTAATGAGGCCACATTACATTTATTCCAAGCTAACTACCTAGTGGACCTCATGTAATAATAAAAACATTGTCAAATCGATACATTTTACATTCAATGGCTACCATAACTATACTATTATTACTCTAACATGCCCTTTATACTCCCTATTACAACTCTATGGATGTTCCCACCATCCGACCCTCCTTCAAAAAGAATTTCCCTCAATGCTTGTAGTGAGGATATATAAGCATAAAGTAGGGTCGCTTAAGTAGTGTAGAGAACTAGGATCCCATAAATGGGTGTTGACCATAATGTTGAAGTAGTTTTGGAAACAAGGTCCCATGTACATGGGTTGGTAACAATGCTAAAGTAGTCCAAGAAGCTCATTCATAAACCTAAGTCAGATGCACAAGTTTTTGTTATTTTTGGTCACCCATCAACAAAGTGATTCTTGCCAACGATTGAACCTAAATTCTCCCAATTCATATTCAAATTTGGAATTTGAAGAGTGTTGGATGATTCTCATAAAATGATCATGAAGACCCAAATTTTTTTTCCTTAAGAGTATAGAATCGGTCTCAAACATTGTAGTGTTCATTCTTCATGCAAGGTCACCTGACATGGACGTGCTTCTTTTGAATATAAAAAGAGGTACACAAAATAAGGAAAGTGGTAATTTATATCCTCTCACTAGATATCCCTATGTATCATCTTTTCCCAACATTTTACAGAATGAAAAATGAAGGTCATATGCTCGAGATATTTCCAACTTAGTTCAATAACCTCCAGAGTCAACCTAGCCCACATCTTCCATATCCCATCCTCTGCATTATCCATTTCTCCATTATCTATTTGCATCATCTATTTCCTTATCACCTTCCCTCCTCCTCATTTTATTTCGTGTTCTTATCCTAAGTACCCTAATCGTTTCCCATGCAAGATGTGGAGCCTTCTTTCCCATCACCTCCACACTCTGCACTCCACTTGCTCCACATCCATTATCCCTCTATGGGATGTGTATCCCTTTCCTCTCCCGCTCATCTTCCCTTATCTTCCGTACACTGCACTCCACCTCCTTTGTAGCTATGCTCCCTATTCCTTCCTACCCATCCTTTCTCCCTCTATAGGATACAAATCCCTTTCTTCTCCCACTCATATTCCATTATCTCCCACATTGCACACTCCATATCCTTCACATCCACTCTCCCTCTTCCATTTTATCTTAAGTCTCTTTAACCCCTCTCCTCCCCTCCATCTCATTCGCATCCATTCCCCATATTATTTCTTATGCATCCATTCTCCCTCTACGATATGCGGATCCCTATCCTCTTCCATTCGTATTCCCTTATATCCTACACTCCAAACTCGACCTCCTCTGCATCCATTCTCCCTCTTCCATTTTATCCTATGTCTCTTTCACCCCTCCCCTCCCCTCCCCTCCCTAGCACTTTTCCAAATTTCCCAATGTAGGTCCTACTCAACTAGGGATGACACATGGAATCACCAATGACATTTAGAAACATGGAAATGAGTGGGAATTATCCTATGGTGACACTTGACAAGTCTAGATTGGTTGGTGATGTATGGACAATCACATGGCAGAGACATGGTAGATTGACTAGGAAGTGACATGGCAAATAAAATTTACGTCAAGCATAAGCAACACAAAATTCCATGGATTCCTTTACTTCGATACTCAAATAGCAAGGGGAATAAATTTCCTTTATAATGAGTTATGAATTCCTTCCCACAATGCATGTGGGACAAATAGGGAAAAACCCCACTCTAAGGTCGAAAATGCACCAGGGTGAATCAACAAATACTGATCCTTGACCTTATAAAGGCCATATCTTGAATTCTTGACATTGGAATGGAGAAAAAAAGAGCTCATAGGAAAGAGAAGAGGACAAAGAAAAATTTGGATTTAGTTTGTAGAGATGAATATTGGGTGATTTTCCTGAAAATTCAAAGAATGAGTTGTTTGTAAGTGCTCTTTGCAAGCTTTATATGGGACCTCGGGTTCCAAAAAACCTAACTTGAGTTCTTAATGTCCAAATTAAGAAAATGGTAGCTCATTGGAAATATAAACAATGAAGAGTAGCATGGGAATTGTTTCCATGGATGAAATTTCAATTACCATGCCAAAAAATTAAAACACAGTAATGAATATTTCCAACTTGGTAATAAATTATTTTTGGAAAATGGTTTATTAAAACAATTTTTTTTAAAGATATAAAGTGGACCCTAATTGGGAGCATGGATTTCTATGTTCACATGTACCAATGGGAATTTGATGAAACATTAATTAATTGATTAATCCATCATTTCATCAAAAGGAAAGCACATGATAAATTAAATAAATGGTAAAAACCTTAACCTTAAAAGTAATTCCAAGAGGGTGAAGTGAAAATTATAAAAGAAGATTTGGATCGCATTTTAAAAGGTTCAATCCTCAATAATTTTCCTCTTTCATTTGTGAGTATAGACCTCTAGTTCATTGCCTACGTTTTCTCCTTTCCATATTAGTTTTTCATTTAGGCTTGTGTTATATAAGTTTGTCATTAAGCTTGAGTGATGATTGGATCTCTCTCTCTCTCTCTCTCTCTCTCTATTATTCCAAGTGTTTGTTTCAGGTCCATAGGATTATTCTCCAGCCTAGATAAGGCTATAATTAAAGCCTAGTTGTCTATTCGAGTCATGGATATTTAGTGTGGTATTTGGTAATCTTTATTTCCGAGTCTAGCCAACCGTCTTGTTGAAGAACTAAGTATTGTAAAAATACAAGGAGAAATAATAATTGGTATGAGTTCTTGATTATATGTTTCCTATACATCTCTATGATATTTATGGTTGAAATCATTTAAAGTCATCTAAATGACCCTTTTTATCTGTGTTATTTCTTCTTGTGAAATATTTGGTTGCATCTCCTACTTGCATATGTTATAAGAGAAATGTTGTGGTGTTAACAACCCAAATGGCACTTCTCCGCCCAAGTGCCGACACTTCATATGTTGGTACACAAAAGGACACTTTTGGATTGAAGGTTTCCTAAACACTATAGATGGGCATGACATGAGATGCATTCACTATCCCACCAGCTTGCAATTTTACCTTTATATATGTTGATTGCCGTACGTGACTATCTCCACAACAACTTGTGTACATACACGACTATCTTCTTTGACAACTTGCGTACTGTACACGACTATGCTCATTGCGACCTACGTACAGATCTGTACGCGGTTTCCCCTTAAAGAAACTCGCGTGTCATATGCGGGTTGCCAATATCAATAGTCGCATACACATCCATTCGACATTTAAATAATAAAACAAGATTAATGGAGATTTGTTTAGCCCTAATAATTAACTATCTCAACTGTCTCAACCTCCTCAAGCTTTGAAATTGCTCTATTTCACAAAGTATAAATAGAGGCCTTGGGGAGGGCATTAATCAATCAATCTTGGAGAGCAAACTTATGCTGGTGGTATATATTCAGAAGTCTTTGGAGCAATAGAACTCAGAGTCCTTTGGTTGCAGAGGAATCCTTGTCTCAGGCGTTGGGTTGTACACTTATCTCATTCACTATTGTTAATAAAGAGAATTCTTCTTCCAACTTTGTGTTGAGCCTCTTTCATGTATCATGTTTGATGAATATTTTTTATTAAGAACTCTATATATTGTTCATCCAACCTATCATATATACATGTATAAGAACCCAACAATTAAAATCTATAAGTAATTTTTATTTTTTAGGGCCATACACCTACTAGCTTAGGCTAGACTTGTGGGATAGGAAGTGTAAACTTCCCATATGTATTAAAATGCAAACATAGTGGGCCAATCGATAGGTAAATCCTTCTCTTTATGAATAATATCTGGGAAGCTCCTCTCAAATGGGATTCAAGCATGAGGTCACGTGGAGGCATTGGATTGAGGAGATAACCCTCCGATTCCTTATCAAAACATAAATTAGGATTTTTACGCATCTGGGGATTCTGTCCTAGACAGAGTTTCATGCTCAGCTACCCTTCCCATGTGTACGAATCAGGATTGCAACTGTCCCCTTAGACTATTGGTATAGTTAAGGTAGCCTCTAGTCTCTTGACATCTAGGGTTCATACCTAGGTAAACAGGAAGGCTATTTCTGGTTCACCTTGGACGGGCTTGGAAGGTAACCCTTGTTGAAAGTGTAGGAGGGCGGTGGGTGATTCCTCCTCTTATGCCTAAGAACTTCTTCAAGGACACCAAGCAACTATTCTTCAGCTTTCTTTGGGAAAGCATATCTTTTACCCTTGCTGACTATTGAGACTTTAGGAATTTTCGTAGTGATTGCTCTATGGTTTGTCTATTTTTAGCTGACCTTAGGGTTTGAATTGTCAAATTTACAATCGTGGAGGACCAACCTATTAGAAGGTCATGAAGGTTGCAAAACCTTCCTCCTCTCATCACATTAGAACCTCCACCTCCACCTCAAAGGTGGAGATTGGACACAGACAGTTCATTTGAACCGATAGGAGTAAGTGAAGTTCTGGGTGAACTAGAACTTAGGGCAAACCATTTTGATTTTAACATAGTTGAGATAGAATACTTGCAGGCTGACGAGTTTACAAGGAATTTTAATACACCCTTGACTGACTTAAATGATCCTGTGATAGTCTAGGTTCGTCCTTTTGATCCACCTATTTTTGGTGTCCCTGTGGGCAGGATAATGTCTATTGCAAAAGAAATCTCTTTTTTTTCACATTAGCCACTCCGGCTGAAGGGGTACTACCTCCCATAGCAAGTGCCCCTAGATCTAGTATAGCTACTATGCCCTTAACTCCAGTGAGTCGGGTCATTCAACCACCGGTTCCCACAAGCCTAGTAGGTGCTTTTGGTGGCATGGTTACTAGGATTCCTAGTATACCTACTGTTCCTTCCTCCTTCACACACACTGCCCAGAATGGTCCGGTATGATCCTCAGTTTTTTTCCAAGGATTTTCTTGGAATGGGGGGCATATTCTCCCATCCACTCCATACATAGGCCCATCACCCTCTTATGTAGGAGTGCAGTTTAGAAACACTAACCCTTACGAGAAATGTTTTCAAACTCTGGTCTCGGCCCCATTCATGAGCTCTCCCTTTTCATTGTTTAATGGAGGGATACCTGCTCCTGTTTTTCAAGCCCTAGTTTTGACTGGGGCAGCCAGAACCTCTTATACTACACCTCCCACCCATAATCCTATGGCTTACAGATGGAACCCATTCCAAAGTAACCCATCCACTTCGCAACCAGCAGTATGGGGAAACCCCACCTTCACTTCTGGGAATTTGTGGGAAAGTCCCTCTAATCCCCATTCTGAAACTTTTAGTGCTCCAGTTCGACCTAAGCTTCCATTCCTGGCAACATTAAACTTGCTAGATTTGTCTAAATTGATGAATGACCTGGTGAAGCATGATCCCTCCTGGCCACCTGTCCCCATTGAATTGCCCTCGGACATCCCAAAATTCGAAGGCAAAGTTGGTGAAGATTGTGGGGCTCATGCCACCACTTTTCATTTATGGTGTTCTTCTAATTCGCTAAATGAAGATTCAGTTAGGTTGAGGTTGTTCCAAAGAACCTTAACGAGTACTGCAGCAAAATGGTACATTGAGTTGCCTTCTGCTACATTCAGTAGTTTTTGGGACTTGGCTAATGCATTCCTTAGCCACTTTTAGCTTTCGGTCTGATACGATTTTAGAATGGACTTGTTATCTACCTTCCGACTGAACAAGGCTACCCACATCTTTCATCACATCCAAGAGTGGAGGAGGAAAAAGAGCCTTATTAAAGCCACTATTCCTCCTGAGTTCTTATTAGAGTGGTTTCTTAAATCCCTATTGCCTTATATATCTAAGGACATATCCACTTCAGGAGTGATGAATCAGGAAGAAGCTATCCTCAAGGCCCAACAATTGGATTTGATCTACTCTCAATGTGGGATCTTGTATGAGATTATCCCTGAGGCACCGAGACCTACCCTATGGCAGAGGCAGCAAAGGCTTCCCCCTCACCCCAAAATGAAAATGTTTTTTCACATACCTCTCAAAAGGGCAATCAACAGCCTGGTGGGAAAAAGAAGAGAGGAAAGAAAGGGTAGGGAAATCAAAACAAGCATAAACCCACAGATAATGCTGATGGGGGTAAGAAAGAAAAGAAAAAAGGTGAAACTCCCATGTAAGTTGTGCCATGAGGATCACCTCACCCATCTTTGTCCCCTTATGGAACAAGCCTAGAAGCTGTTAAAAGCTCAACAACCGGCTGTCCTAAAGGATCCATTTCCCCAAGGGCATAATTCTGCTTCAGTTTCTAATGTAGCAGGGTGCACTCCAAATTCCCCTGAACCCAATTATATCAACATGGTTTGATCTTTGAATTTGCTACAGACTAGGAATAAAAATTATGAAAAAGAGACTTCTGAGAAGGGTAAGTCTATAGGTGAAACTTATAACCCTCTCACAATTGAGAATCCTACTGAAACTATGCCCAAGATATTGAAAGGTGTCTTTAAGAAGACCTTGCATAACCCTAATGCCAGGGCTGCTTCAAACTACTCTGTGGTTGAAGACTTGGCCCAAATACCTTCTGCAATGTCAGCTTTAGAGGTGTTATAGAGCTGTCCCGCCCAATGGGATGCACTCTTAATAGCCTTAGGCAGCATGGACTCATCGAGTCTCATGGAGAAATTTCACTTGTTTGATGTTAAAGTTCACCTACCTTACCATGTAGCCTTGTCGATAGATGTCATCCATGGTGGAAAGACCATTGGAAGGGCAGCTGTCGATGAGGGTGCTTCTACATGTGTTATGTCCTTGTCTTGTTGGAAATCTCTTAGATCCCTAGAGCTGGTTCCGTCAAACACCCTACTTACTGCTTTCGATGGGGCTTCATTCCCCCCGCATGGTATCCTACCAGCTTTTGAAATTAAGCTGGCAAGGAAAGCAGTCTCTTTTGAGGCAGAGGTGATTGATGCACCTTTAGATTATAACCTGCTTTTGGGAAGAAGTTGGATTTATGCCATGTCTGCTATTGCATTGGTCATCTTTCGGGTGGTAGTGTTTCCACACGAAGGGAAGTTGGTTACTATTTACCAACTCAATTTTACTTGGAAAGGCTGCATGGAGTTTAATGAGTCCACTGTACCATTGGTTGATAAGGTGAAACCTACTACTAAGAGCTTGGGGGCTGGAATGTACGCATCATTGATGGGCACATTTGATCTTCCAACTCCGATTAACTATATAGGTTCTACTAGTGTGGAGAATTCCATAGCCATGGTTGTTGATAGGACTGATCCTTGGGTTCTCCCTTCCCCCCATGAACTAGAAGTGCCCTTATCGATAGTGGAAGTGGCTTACCAAGCTGTCACTCAAACCACTGTTGATCCCGTTCCAGACCCTCTCACAGTCTCAGAGGACCTGGAAGAGGTCTATTTTCCTGCTTGGGTAGAAAACTCTTTGCATTCTATAGAATGTTTAGATATGGTTTTACCTTCTGAAGAAGCCATTCTGGAAGCCATGTGTGGATGTGATAAGATCTGCAAAGATCTTCATCTTCGATCCTATTTTCTTCCAAAGCTAAGTAGAATAGAGAATCAAGAGTTTCATATGAGACTGGCAAATGATGTTGATATACCCATCAATCCCTTACCAAGGGAACGAATGTTTGTTGAGCAAAATATGGCAAATATTTCTGCTACCATCCCTATCAACATCTTTGTAAATCCTAACGTGTGGAAAATATACATATCGGTGCAAACTGCTCTCCTAAGGAGATTGCGATCGATATGTCCTTATTTAAAGAATTCCATGACATTTTTTCCTGGTCATATGAGGAGATGCCAAACATTGATCCATCTATAGTCGAGCACGAGATCCAAACATACCCTGACACTAAACCTATTTGGAAAAAGTTGAGACCTGTTAACCCGCGTAAAGAGACAGCAGTGAAGGCTGAAGTGGAAAAACTACTGAAGACCGGTTTTATTTATCCCATAGCTCTGACGGAATGGGTATCCAACCCTGTTCTTGTTGATAAGAAGCAAGGGACCATATGTGTTTGTACTGAATTTAGAGATTTGAACAAATCCTGTCCTAAGGACAACTATCCCAAGCCATTTATAGACCAAATTATTTATTGATGCTTGCACGGGAAGTGAAGTTTTTTCTTTTATGGATGGTTTCTCCGGATATAATCAAATTCAAATGAAACCGGAAGACCAACATAAAACTTCTTTCATTTGTCCTTGGGGTACCTTTGTGTACAAAAAAATGCTCTTTGGATTGAAAAATGTTGGGGAACCTTTCAGCAGGCAATGAATTTTTCCTTCCATGATATCAAAGCCATTGTTGAACCTTACCTTGATGATCTGCCTACACATTCTCATAAGAGGATTGACTATCTAGATCACTTACGGTTGATATTTGAATGATGCAGATACTATAAAATCCGCTTGAACCCCCAGAAGTGTGTGTTCTATGTTGAGTCAAGGAGACTGCTCATGTTCATTGTTTCTAATAGAGGCATTCAGGTGGATCCGTTAAAAGTAGAGGCCATTGTAAATATGCCTCCTCCTTGTTCTATTAGGAAACTTCAGATCCTATAGGGAAAGTCTAATTTTCTTCGACATTTCATTGTAAACTATGCCAAGAGTACCAATTGTTTCATGTGCCTGCTAAAATAGGACACCCCATTTGTATGGGATGAAATTGCACAACTCACTTTCGAGGCATTGAAAAAAGCTTTGTTGTCGGCTCCTTTATTGCGTCTGCTAGATTAATCTAGGGATTTTATATTGTATCTGGCCGCATCTGAGTTAGCCATTGGGGTAGTCCTAGTCTAGGAGGATGATAAGCTCCAGGAGCATGTAGTTTACTATCTTAGCTGTGATTTCGCTGGACCTGAACTCAGGTACTCCCAAGTCAAAAAATTGGCCTTAGCAGCTGTCTATGTTGTTCAGAGGTTACGTCACTACAATTTACTAAGGACTACAACAGTAGTGGTGGATGTTAATCCTTTTCAATATGTTTTGTCTGGAAGGATTGTTGGGGGGGAATTCAACAAATGGATAGTCATTCTCCAAGAGTTTGACTTGGATTTCTAGTCTGCTAAATCTAAAAAATCCTTAGTTTTTGCTGAGCTTATAGCGGAATTTCCAATAGAAGAAGATGTAGTCATTGATGAAGACTCATTTCTAGATGAGCATATCTTCTTGATATCCACCTTTGACCACTGGTGCGGAGATATACTTATCTATCTCCAGACTTTGAAGTATCCTACAGCTTTCTCGTGGGAAGAACGATGTAAACTATGCCTTCATGCCAAGAACTACCTCTTCATAGGAGATAATTTATATCATGGTGGGGTAGATTCCATTTTGAGTCGATGTCTTACCCATGAGGAAGTGGATATTTTCCTGAATGATGCCCATAGTGGAGCGTGTGGGGGTCATTTATCTGGGTTAGCAACAGCCTAGAAGATACTATGTGCTGATTTTTTCTGGCCCATGATCTTTAAGGATTGTGTGGAAGCCGTGAAGCACCGTCATCCTTGTCAGCTTTACACCAGGAAGATGCGGCCACATCCCACTCCGCTATTTCCCGTTGTCTCAGTGGGCCCCTTCGTGAAGTTGGGGATTGATTACATGACATGTAACCTAGCCTCGGCTGGGGGGCACAAATATATAATTGTCGCTATGGACTATTTTACGAAATGGGCAGAGGCAATGCCCACCTTTAAAGTCGATGGGGAAACCAAATTTTTTTTCATGTTCAATCAAATTATAGCACGGTTTGGTATACCAAAGGTGATTGTCACTGACCATGGCAATCATTTTCAAAATAGCATGATGACGGAACCGACCACTATGCTTGGATTTAGACAAGAACATTCATCTTCATACTATCCTCAAGCAAATGGCCAGGTTGAGGCTGTTAATAAAACTTTGAAGACTATCCTCAAACATACTATTGATGCAGCCCATTCTAACTGGCATATCATGTTATACCCCGCACTTTGGGCATATTGAACTAAGGTAAAAAATGCTAGGGGTTTCTCCCCCTTCCAACTCATTCATTGAGTGGAAGTCGTTACCCTGGTTGAATGTGAAATATCATCCTTGAAAATAGCTATTCATGTTTTACCTGATAGGACAGAGATTGAAGAACATCTAGTGCATTTAGAACATCTTGATGAGTAGCATAGAGATGTGCTGATAGCAAATCAATCTCACAAAAATAGAGTCAAAAGCCAATATGATAAGTCAGTCATGCCTCGAATTTTCTCTGAGGGGGAACTTGTTTTGCTCTAGGACCAAGACAAAGAACCCTTGGGGTAGGAAAGTTCAAGTCCATGTGGTTGGCACCTTATGTTGTGTCAAAGGTCTTAAAGAAGCACTGCCTGAACCTAGAAATGGGCTCTACCTGAAAAAGTACTATGCTTAGGCTTAGCGCTTTTTTTTGTATTTTTTTGTATGTATTTTTATGTACACTAGTCTGTTAGTTTGTGTTTTTTATACCATATATTGGTTGTTTTATATGTCTTCCAAGAGGTTCATAGGTTTCATTGATGGCGCCAGTCGCCATACTTGTAATCTAGATTCAGCTGCATGGGTCATTTATTCTCCCTCAGGACAGTTAGTTGCCTCAGGTGGTGCTTGCTTAGGTCTTGGTTCTAATAATGTCACTGAGTATAGGGCTGTAATTGAGCTTCTATGGGATGCTTTGTCATGTGGTATCACTCAGCTGGAATTCCAACTGGACTCTCAACTGGTGGTTTCCTAGCTTAATCGAGCTTATCAGGTGCAGAACCCTATTCTATTATGTCAATTTATGCAAGTTAGGTTATTGGAAAGAAATTTTGAATTCATTGCATTCAATCATATTCCAAGAAATTAGAATGCATTAACTAATGCATACACTAATTACATCTTGGATTGGCATTTAACACATTTTTCATAAAAATATATAACATACACATAAAAAACATTTGTAAATAACCGACAATATATATGTGTGTGTGTGTGTGTGCGTGCGTGTGTGTGAATATCTGTCTATAGATAGGTCGAGTCTATGATCCTCAGATCCAGTTATAACTGTATAATATACAAAAAATATACAAAATATGGATCAAATTCCATCAAATGCCCTAGATCTAAGCTGGACCACCCTGGTCCCCCTGGTCTCCCTGTACTCTGGCTTCTTCAGCCTCCTCGGCTTCAGCAGCCTCAACAACATCTATGTATACTAAAACTACACTGGCTACCCGCCTCAAAAGGCGTATCCAGACAGGTGGTACTCCAACCACAAACTCCTGCATGATGGCTGGAATGTGCTCAATCCACAAGGTGGGTACTCTCTGGGTAAGCCTGGCCAGCTTCCCCTCAAGAACCCTAATCAACCCCTGGTCCTCTCCTAAGACAGGATGCACATACATACGTGGATGCCCTTCAGGGCGAACTGGTCCAATATCTTCATTTTGACATGTTTATAGGATTAGAACTCTTATACATATGTATATATCTCTATATTTAAAATTCATAAAAAATTGAAAAATTGAAAATAAAAAATTACCTAACTCTCCCCATGCTCCTCTTGGAGGGAGGACGAGGTCTGGATCACCACAGAATTCCATCCCAGCATATGGAAACTGATCCAGTGCTGGAAACTGTCTCTCCCACCAAAATTATAAGTCATCATAAACACTCTGCACTGAGCCACCACCTCCCTGGCAGAGGAATATATCTCCCCATCTACTCAGCCTAGGATGACGAGGAGAACAAAATGGTAAGGGCAGGGCTCAATCCCAACACTCTCTCTCGAAGAAGGCTACTAGTATGCTAGAATATCCAAAATTCTTTCTCCTTCCTCTCTTGTAGTTAGAGTGCTGTTTTCTCATAATCGGGATCACTCTCGAGCACCAATCATATAGGCCCCCTGCATACAATCCACTGCTAGTCTCATCTGGTTCCTTGTAGCAAGGTGAAGAGAAGATGATCCCGCAACCCTCACTATGGTACTTTTCAATACCTGTAGAGGAAGATCACATATGTGTACAATAGGTATGCAACTCCCTCTCTTTTGTGTGCCTAGTGCGTAGTATATGTTAATGTCGTTTTGGACACTTAGAGGGTCACCGCCTTTATCGATGCCTTCCAAGTTGACTGGAGCTCCCCATCATGATAGACTGGCAATGAAATAGATATCCTCTGAAGTAATCTCCAAGGAGTGACCTTGAAGGTCAAACATGCCCAAATCATGATCCCAGTAATTTATCATGAACTCTAGAAAGTGGGCATTGGCCCACATAGGTGATGTACAGAAAAATTTTAACAACCCACTTGAACATAAAAAATTTACAGTGGGGGCATCTTGGAGTGCTTCTTGATCCATACCTTCATGTTCGCACTCCCTCCACTCAAGCACCATCTTCAAACCTAGTAAAACAAGCATTGCAAACCTTTAGTTTCATGTAAAATTTCAAATTTTGACCCTATATGCTTCTTGTTCACCTCACGTAGCATACGCAACTGTCTAGTAAGGCATGTCACATACTGTACGCGGCTGTCCTTCAGGGAAACCCATGTACAGAACATGTGTACGCGAGTTTCAATATAGCGAACCCACATACACAGTGTTCCTTTGTTGAGGGTGCTCAAAAATATAAAATTTGGGCTCAATTTTGAAATTTTCTAGGATCAAATTGAAGAGCTTCAGGTGTAGTTTTACCTAACACTTGCGGATTTGGAATTGGTCCACTGGATTGTCCACACCGAGCAACTGAAGGTAGAGGTGAAAACTTGTCTTTTATGGCTAAAACTCCAAATGGTGAGTTTTAATTATATTTTTGAAGTATTTATAAAAATTATATTTCTCAAGTGGGTTTTTTCCCTATAGTTCATAATTCACCAAACTAATACCATATATTTTTGCCTTGTAATAGGTTTATCATCATTCTAAGGTATTTTTTGCTCATATAGGATAGTTTTTCGCTGTTTCACCTGCATTTTGCATCTATACCTACTCCATCTTATACTTAGTAATCAACATTTTAACCACGGACTATGGTATTTTTAACCATTAGCTCCTTGTCTTTACCATTGTTCTTCCATGGATAGGGCTTTCCTCTCATGAGTATCCTCATTTAGAAACTATGTTGTCTTTCGATACTCATGCTGTAGTTGTCTTAGGTATAGGGGAATCTTTTTATCTATTTTTCACACCAAATGGGGCCTCATTTTGGTCTCTTTTTACAAGCTATCCCTTTATAGGACTCCCCGCCCTTATGGAGTTTCTTTAGGCCCAAGTCTGACTCCTTAAAATAGACTTGACTATCGAGTTAACTTGTCCATTCAAGCTCGTTAAGAATATGTGAATGGGCATCCACATTGGTGGTAGCTTATCTCTTTCTCGGACCATGCGGAATAGTACAAGAAAATATCACTCTCTTTTCTACAGAATTGAGAAGAGTATTCTTAGGCATAGGTTTATCACTTTTCCAAACCTGAGGGACTAAATTTACGGAAAAGGAACACCCGGTATGAGCTTAGTTTTCTCTTTTTTGTGCTCTGGACCTAAACATGAACAAGATTCCAAGTGTAGTTTATGTCTTTGTCATGCTCATTAAAAACTAAAGAACAAAGCATCGAGTTTATTGTTGTAAGCCCCATTTCTCGTACTCAAATAGATCTTTTCGAGTGATCTTGTTTTCCTTCAGATTTGTAAAACTCAAGCTATATGCTACTCTTGAAGGAGCGTAGGGTAGGTGGTAATTTAACCTTTTTCGGACCTTCCTGACTAAGTACAAAAAAGGTTCACCTTTTTGTCTACGGAAGTTAAGAGAGTTCTTCTATGGTATGTTTTATAATTTTTCGGCCTCAGGAGCCTAATTTTCTACGAAAAAGGACCCCCATGGAGTCTTCTTTGGAGTTTTCAAACTCTCTAAGTGTGAAAACACCAACTGAGCATGTACTAGTTCGGGCTCATAAAATCCATGAATCAGTGAAACTATCAAGCATTATTCCCTCTTCTCTTCAATCTTGTTAAAAAATGAAGAGCGATCCGAGTTGACTTTCTTGGACACGTTGAAATTTAACAAGGAAGGTAAGGAAGAAGTTTTCTTTTGGTTTTTAGTTAGTGGCAGCATGTCATCCTTGAACATATCACCCTCTATTTTTTTCGATACTCATGTCTCAGTGTTCACTTTTGGTTCAGTTATTACTTCAAGTTTTTTTTACTCCCCCTCTTGTCAATATTACCTGGGGAATCTGATCATGTCTCCTACATGATAGATAAGTCTAGTTGTTCTATCTATAAAGTTAACAGCTGCCTTGGTCATCTCTTTGTTGTGATCACTGTTCAATTACTTAACTCAATGTCTGATCTATATCCTGATCCCATCATTGTTGTATCTATTATCACTTGTGTCTCCCTTCCTTTACCGAGTTCCTAGTCACTCTTGTGATCCATTGGAGGATCTATTGCCTTCCTTATCATAGTATGGTTCCACATCAGCACTTCCTGACGATGAATACCTAGAGTTTTGACGATTGTACCTCAGGATTCACTTTCATTATTGGTGAATTCCTTTGCTTCAGTTGTCGATTATTACCTATTGATTGACAATCTGTTGAATCCGCTCCATGTTCGACTTCAACCTACATTTATTCACATGGCTTGGATTGTACTGGTTCTTTGGCATTGTTCATGAAGACCTTATTTCCCTATCTATGGACTAAGTTGCACAAGATTATGTTCTATCCATTTACACAACTTCCAGACCTTTGAAGACTCATCATTATTGTATATTGTGGCTTCAATCCACCTTTGTAATATATGTGGTCTTGTACCTATACTATATGATGTACTCAAATTTTGTGAAGGGGCTACTGTTCCAATATATTGAACTTAGCATCCTCAGATATGACTTTGTATATGACATTATTATGTATTTGTTACAGGTACTATCTCTTCTCCATTGGATTTATGAGTTCTCCAAAGATAATGATTATAATGTATTTTGGCCATTGCTTCCCTCTGACCTCACACATTAGGGGGCATCTGTTATCAACCCAAATGGCACCTCTCCATCCAAGTGTAGACACTTCATATGTTGATACACAAAAGGACACTTTTGTATTGAAGGTTGCCTAAACACTATAGATGGGAATGACATGAGATGCATTCACTATCCCACCAGCTTACCATTTTACCTTTCTATATGTTGATTGCCGTACGCGACTATCTCCACAGCAACTCACATACATACGCAACTATCTTCTTTGAAAACCCATGTATTGTATGCGACTATGCTCATTGCAACCCATGTACAAATCTGTATGCAGGTTTCCCTTAGAGCAACTTACGTGTCATACACGGGTTGCCAGTATCAATAGTCGCATACACATCCATTCAACATTTAAATAATAAAACATGATTAATGTAGATTTGTTGAGCCCTAATCATTAACTATATCAACTGTCTCAACCTCCTCAACCTTCAAAAGTCTTTGGAGTAGTAGAAACCAGAGTCCTTTGGTTGCAGAGGAGTCCTTGTCTCAGGCATTGGGTTGTACACTTATCTCATTCACTATTGTTAATAAAGAGAATTCTTCTTCCAACTTTGTGTTGAGCCTCTTTCATGTATGATGTTTGATGAATATTTTTAATTAAGCAGTCTATATATTGTTAATCTAACCTGCCATATATACATGTGTAAGACTGTACTTGGAGAATTTTCTCTTTGCGTGTGAAGAAGGTGCATCCCTGAAAGCTGTGGAGAGAAGCAGAGCAGGAGAAGAGAAAGATTGGACCAACCATCGTTAATCGGGTGAGTTCAACATTTCTTCCTATTCCTTTTCTATACTTTAAAGCTGATTGTCTGCAAGTTTTAGAAGTACGTTGGTAACCCCAGACCCTAGGTTACAAGGGTGTTTATTCCTAAACAACATGTGGTGATTTGGGAATATATTTAAGTTTTATATTTAATCTTTATTGACTTCATTTACTTTTGATTTTTCTGGTACATTTTCAGACAAAGATTGCACTTCAATGATAAATTTGGTTATGAAGAACCCTATTTTATTTAAGAGAATATGATAAAGAATTTAGGGGTTTGCTGTCTAGGATTCTCCCTTCTAATTTGTCTCAAACCGATACAAATAAAGAAACATATTTCAGATTTAAAAAAAGGAGTGACATATCTATAGAAACAAAGGAGAGTCTTTCTTGTTCCTCGCAAAATTTCTCTCAGCGTTGGTTCTTTTACCTTGGTGGGAAAAGAGATTAACAGTTGGAAACTATACTAGAGATAGATTTGTTTGAAACCTTTTAGGACTCATATATTATTGAGAAACTATAAGTTGTTTGGTTCAAAGTTTTGGAATGAGATATTGTATTTTTATGCCAAACTATTTTAAATGAATTAGGTTCTTGAAACCCTCATTAAATAAATATTAGATGGCCTCAAAAATTATGTTCTTAGAGATTTGGGCTCAAGCGAGATATGAAAATTTATGAAGGGTCAAGGACCATACAAGATTTGGGATGATGAGCTCCATGGTGACTCCATTATCAAAGCTCTGGATATTAAAGAAAGATCCCTTGGTGACTCCAATGAAAATATTCCATAATTACAAGAAAATATTTATGGCATCTCTTCCAAAGAGATTCTTTAATGTTGTGGTTCTCCTTTATTTTCCCCATCAATCCCATCAAAAATTTCTCAAGTTATAGTCAAATAAAGGGGTCCCCAAGGAATAAAATGATTGCATATAATTCCCCATAGCTTGCAAGGAGAGGTCCATCCCTTTCTAGATATTTCCATGGAGTAGTTTCCCATGTTCTTAGGGAATACTTCATTAGATGTAGAGTAGCATTTGATTAAATTTAATAGTGATTGTGATATTTATAATGTGGCGGAAGATGACATTGATTGCCAATTGTTTTTGCTAACTCTATAAGGAAATGCTTATGAATGGTTTAATTTGTATCTTTCTAGAACCACCACTAGTTGGGATGTATTAGAAGAATTATATATTGAGAAACGTTTCTCAAGGATAAATCCATATTCTCTTTTCTTGAAGTAAGTTGAAATATGGATGAAAGAGAAAGAGAGAGTTAAAAATTTCACTTTTAGATTTATGAAAGTTCTTCGTAAGATTCCCAAATGATTCTATGATTTTCAACTACTATGAAAATGATTTGCCCACAAATATGAGATATTTATTGAAGCAAGAGGCAAAATGTAGTTGGAAAGAGTTAATGTAACAAGCTCAATTAAATCAAGAAAATGTTTATGAAGGCGATGAGAGATCCAACATTTGTTGATTTAATCCCACCCACTCTCTCCAATATGGGTTCAAGATAATGAAGAAAAATATTTGGAAGAGAAATTCAATGAAAGATGAAAAAATTCCTTTGAATCCGATTTTTTTTTAAGATGAAATGCTATGTAGGAAGGAAACTATGACCTCTCATAAGCTCAATGTGAGAATAATGTTGGTAATCAATTTGAGGTTGGATTTGAGGAACCTCCACTACATGCACATAAATATTTCATTCAATATGGTCATAACAAAAATGTTGCAGTGGGTTCTCATTAGCCACAACTTGTTTATACAGAGATGTAAGAGGAATATGAACATGGAATGAATTAAACTGAAGACAAAGAGTACCATTCACATTGAACTTTCAAGTTGTTTGTCCCTCATCTAAAGTAGAGTCTAGTGAGGAAGAGACTTTCCCATCATTTAAAAACAAAATGGAATTTGTAGCAAGAGATATGGGTTGTAAAATTTAATATTGAGAGAAATGATGTCATTGGTGAACAACAAGAGACAACCCTTAATGTCTCAAAGTATTTTCAACAACCATTTATTTTTGCTTCCTTACCGTGGCAATATTATCATTGCATATAAGAAGAATGATTTCGAAACATTGTTAATCAACCAAGAATCTCAACAATGGATTGGATTAATCATACTGATGAAGTAACTAAAAATGGAAGAATTATCATCCAGCCAATGATTGCAAATCAAATGGATATGCAAAGGTTAATTCTATTGAGTCATGGTTCCAAGGTATTGTTGGCCAAACATTGCAGCCAAAATTTGGGCATATCTAATGGAGTCAAATGGAAACATAAGCAGTCATTAGGCATACTTTCCATGCCTTAACAACATCTTCAATATGTTCATCAATCCTAGATCTCACCCCACTTATAATTTTGTTGCGTAAATGGATCATATGGAAGTCTACCTACACTTGAGAAGTGGTTTCTTTCTCCAAGTTAGTGTAGGGTAGGTATGGATTTTTCATTTTTTATTTCAAATAGTTGGTTTTCAAGTATTGAATCAAGTAATTGAACACATGGATATGATTTTAATCTTAGGAGTGACTCCATATCCCAACACAGAAGGAATATGGTCTAATTCTAGTGTTTTCAGCAACCCACAAGGGGTCATTGTCCTGTAGTTGGAGAGGATTGTTGATGTTATTTTTGGTCAACCATTAATGAAGTGATTCTTTCCAACACATGAACCTGAATTTATCCCAGATCAAATTCAAATTTAAAATATGAAGAGTTTCAGGTGATTCTCATATAATGATCATGAAGACCCAAAAATATTTTTCCTTAAGATTATGTAATTAGTCTCAAACATTGCAGTCTTCATTCTTTGTGTAAGGTCACATGGCATGACATTAATTATTTTAAACATAAAAAGGTGTACACAAAAAAGGTAAAGGTGCCATGTATATTATCTCACTAGATATACCTATCTCTTAGCTCTTCCCAAGATTTTACGGAATGAAAAATGAAGGTTATATGCCCAATATATTGTCAATTTGGTTCAACAACCTGCAGTGTCAACCTAGCGCACGTACTCCATGTAATGCCCCCATTTTGGCCTATAGAATGTATTATATTCATATGTAAATATTGTGTATATGTGCCATATGATTCCTAGCATGGAGATCAAGACCAAGCCCCCACTAGTGAAGGACCGAATTTAAAAGGTGAGTATTTTATATCTTGTGAGGCATGTGCTAGTAAGCCATGAGAAATTGTAAAAAAATGTAAATATTTATAATGCAAATTAAATTCCAAGAGTTGGATACAGAAGAAACAAAAATGAGGTGGATGGGTGTATCTACTAGGGAGAGGTGAGGGGTTGTGGGGTTAAATCCTTTGTTTCCAAGTTTCATCTTGAGAACCCACCTTGACTTCCCTTTCTTATATTTAATTCTGTTGTAAGAAGGTTGTTGAGAAATTAGTTCATGAATTAATGGAGAATGGGAAAACACATAAATTCATATGGCTAAGTATGGGCTCAGTTTACTTGACCCAGAAGTCAATTTCCTTAGGGGAATTCATTTTATATCCTCTCCATTCCATTGGGGGGAACAATGATACATCAATTCTCAGCATGTTATGCATTCCCAGCAGCAAAATTTGTAAAAATCGCAACTAGAAATTAAGTTGTGTTTTAGAGTGTCTAGAATGCCTAAAAATTTACACAGATGGTGAAATCCAATGGGGACTCCATAAATATAAACCATGGGGATAATTTGAGAGTGTCCAAGGCCCAAAAATTCATGGGAAGACCTAAATTTGAAATCTTGGAAGTTGAATTTCGTGATTGAGAGTCACATGGATAGAATTGGGATTTCCCAAGAGTGGATTGAATTGGGAAGACCCAATAGTGGATTGAATTGGGAGAGAGATAAGAGGTCAAAATTTCTTGATAAACCCAATTAAGGAAAGAATCTATGAATATTTAGCATATTAGACATTTCTATTCCCACCGTGAAGAGTACTAGAGGGAAGGGCACCTTAGGGTCTATGTAGTAGAGAAGGGGAACTTCCTTGTGTGGTAGGTATTGTGGGTGAAAAGGATATCTAAGATCAATTGAGATTCCTATAGCTCCGTGGTTGAACTCACTGGATTAGCATTCTCCTTCCTGCATGCTAAACAAAACCAGCTTTGTGTTGGCTCAACATGAGTGATGGTTCCTATGGTTGTGAGTGAGCCTGAGTAGTTCCTCCTTAGTGGATACATAACCTAGCTTGGGGGTGGTCTCTCATCTGAAATAATATAGGACAGATAGATACCCGTGGTTGGGTGTAATATTTCTCTTCCACATCTAGTTTTTCGAGAAATTTCAATTAAAAGATAATTGTTTATTGTTGTCTCTAATTATGCCAAATTTATATATTATGAATGAATATTTGTTTATGGTAGATTCAATTAATTAGTCCAGTTGAATTATTAAATTGAATGCATGTGAATAGCCCCAGAATGAATTTATCTATGTGCATGATTTTATTGTTATGCCTATGATGAGCATGTTGGTATATGCATGTTGTGTGTGCATTGATAGAGTTTAATTACGTTGTGTATGTTTATTATGCATCTACACACACATTTAGATTTTAATTAATTTCATAACATGGCCATGGGGGAATAATTTAGCACCCCATATATTGTTCATGTTCCCTCTGCTAGATAGATTGATGGGAGGGGACATGGCAGAGTGGTATCAGAGCCAATGGTTGCATCATTGGGGCTCTTTGGGCCAAAATCCACTCTTACCTGCAAAAATCAGAAATGCAAGGGAAGTGCTGATAAATGCTTTGGTAGAAAAAATTATAAGCTCAAACTATTGGTCATGTTTCTATGAATCCTAAGGAATTGAATGCATGATTCTACTAGCAGGAATAACAGATTCAATTAAGGAAGTTGGAAAAAGTTTTGTTCTACAAGTCTATTAGCAGGAAAATTAGAATCATGATTGACGAATATGATTCAGAATGTACCTCAACTTGCACACTAGATAATGGTGGTTGGGAAATATGTTAGTTAGAGACCGTAACGTCCTCGACCCTCCGACCGGAAAAGAGGACACTACCAAACCATCAAACATCTGGGCAACTAGCCCCATGAGGATGAACATGCATACAATGCTGAAATAAAATGCTTAAAATAGAAAACATGCAAGGATGCATAATTACTCAACATACAGCAGAAGCAAACATACATTCGAGCATCAACATGTTCATCATTATTCATTAATAATAAATATAACTGCAGAGACGAAATGGTCAAGAATACTCATCTTGTAAGAACTCATCCCGCAACCAGCTACGTCACTGCAATGCTCCACCCAACCATAGGCCAGTGTGCTCATCAATCTCTCAGCAACACTGCCACCCCCGAGCTGTGCATGAGGTAAAACAATACTCCCTCTGTGAAAGGGGAAAACTTGCACAGACTACAATCAACAAAAATTCGAGACCAGACCCTCTGACTGCCTGCATGAGATGAAAAAGATGAAACTGCGAGTGGAAGAGTGGAGAGAATGCCGACTGTCCCCTACCCTCTGCGTGGGGAAGAGCGAGCCTGCTGGTGGAGTGTATGTGGGGAAAAGGCTGGCAGTCCTACCACCCACCACTTCCTAGCCATAACTGCTCCCAACTAACAATAGGAGTTTTAAATGGGTGGTCGACACATGGCAATCTCCCAATGGCTCCCATGGGTTAGACAATACCCCCCCCCTTAACCTTAGGAAATCATGCCCTTTTCATTAACGTTGCACTGTCATAGCTGGATGTAGGTTCATTTTAATTACTGTGCATATTTACATGATGTCAAAACTATTATGTGTCAGATAGCACGATATACCATCGACAACAATCCCAATTACTGAAACATAACACAACCAAATTGATTGTGGGGATTTTGCCTCTAGCTCCACACCACAATTAATTACAATATATACATCATGTATCCTTTAATGCAACTGGGGTCAAAACCGGGGGCATTACAAAAACCATCTACCCACATGTTTTCTTTTAATCGACAACAGCCCCAACAACATTTTTCAAAATCTGCTTTCTTATTGAGCGATTAGCACTTTTGGAAATGGAAAAATAAAAAATTTGGGGGAAATATTGGGTGGACCCTGTTGTAGATGGATTTGACACACGTGGTAGATCATGTTTTTATATCCTATCCCTATCCCTATGTAGAATCTTTGAACCCCCTATGCTCAGTATTACTTTGATGCTCCACAGAATCCCTTTAAAAATTATTTTTTATGGGTATACATGGGTCACCAACGTACAACTCACATGTACGTGCAACTTGGTCCACTATGAGCCGTGTACATTGGGAAATGTGCTCAAAAGTAACTATTGGAGTTTTCCCTCATCAAGTAATGAATAACTTGATTCTTGACCTTCCATATGCTTGGAAACGCTCCGATTCGACCCTTCACTTCTCATTGAGGTGCTATATATTGTGCTACTTGGAAGCATTGAAGGAGGAGGACTTGTGAGAGCAAATAAATTATAGTGGAATTGTGCCCCATTCTTGCATACTTGAGTCTGCATCCCTTTGTCCTTGGAGCAGCTATTGGTGCTCTTTCTCAAGCTTTCCTTTGTCTTGTGAGCTTTCCTTGATATTGAGGAGTGAAGTGGTGGGGGCCCATGTGGAGGACTCGGTTTCTTGATTTTGACAAGGTGTTGATAGAGGTTGTCATTTGTATATCTGTTTACATTAATAGAAACAACCATTTCTTGTCCATTATATGTGTAACTATGAATATTTGTATCCATTGATGTAGTTGCTTTTATTATATATTGGATTTCCATACACTAGATGAGGTTCTAACACTTAATATCTATCATGCTTGTGTATTTCTTTGTTGTTGAGGATGGAATGTAGGTACAAGTGTGATTGAAAGCTCAACGAGGATATTTTACAAATGCCCAGAGTAAGGTACGCTTCTGATCCCTTAGTGTTAGACTTGTTTATATCTTTAGCATATTGGAAATGGATCGATTTTTGATGTTATACTGTCTATTGTGGTCCACCCCAAGCCATATGAAGCTTTCTCTGTAACAAAATTGATGACCATGCTGGGGATATTCCTTTTTGTTAGGGTTTGGGTGCATAATGTACTTTATTTTCTCTCTGCTTCTCTGTGTTTTTGTAGTGCGTTCAAAAGTGTGTTAACCCATTGGAATTCCTTTGAAGTAATATGAGTCTTAGCCTACCTTTTTTTACCACCTATATATTGTTATACTCAGGTCATAGAGGTTATAGTCGCGTATATATGCAGGTTGTAGTACTTACAGTCGCGTATACACACAGGTTTTCTGTGAACAGTCATGTACATCCATCTTTGTGACTGAGATATTGATTTTTAGGAGATTTTGGGTGGGTTGTGAGTGTTGTCGAGTCTTCTTGTGTGTCTGTAGTTCTTGTTTACTGCTTCTATGCTAACCAGAGATGTATTTTTCTTTGATTTTCTTTAAAATTTGTTCTTGCCATTTATCTCTTTTTTGTTTTATTATTAGTGCATTAGAATTATAGGTATCAGTGCCTTGGCTTGTGTCTAATACTTCCTGCAGGGTTTGGGAGTTTATAGAGTGTGTTTATTGCATATTCATAACATTTATGATCAAAATACAAAAATATTGTTATTTTTGGCATCTTTTGCATTATGCATTTGCATTCAAATGGTACTTGCATTAGGTTTGCTTAGATGAATTAGTGTTTAGGATTTCATATAGGAATGACTGCATTGGCATTTGAAGAAGAAATTTGTGCATTTCATGTAGTGGCATACTTGTTTTTTTATATTTAAAGACAATTTGCACTTGGCATTGTTTTTTAGGTGTGCATATTTATTTCACTGTTGAGTTATAATATCGCTAGTTGCACATTCATTACCCTTCAGTAATCACAACCATTAAAATTAAAGCTTAACTTAAAATTTATTACACTTTTTATTTGATAGAGGTGCACCAACAAGCTTAGGTTGTAGAGCCTTGGAATAGGGTGCCTTGAGTAAATTTTTCCTAGACTATGGAAAAAAAAACAATTAGGTGTCTGTCCTTGTGAGAAGTGAAATCCTTGGTGTAATTAGTTTTCTCAGGAGGCTCCTCTTACATGGGAGTTAAGCATGGGGCGACGAACATGTTAGTGGTGGGGCTAGCCCCTTGCCACTTTCTGTTGAGCACCAAATATATTTCGAAGATGTTATTTGTATATGGGGGATTTTGAGGTACCTTTGGTGCTCTAGAGCTTCGGGCTTTGTTACCCTATCCATATGGTAGATCCTTCCTGCAAATGCCTACTTGAACATTGGTTATATTGAGGTGACCTTGGTTTCCATACCTAGGTATCACAAGGGGTACTTGTAGAGGTTATTCTATGAATGTCCTAGCCATGTAGGGGTTGGAAAACATAGTCACTATATGCATTGAAGATGAAAGCCACTATAATTGGTTACACACCTCCACTTATATTGTATGGGAGTCTCATGCCTCTCCTAGGAGAGACATACCTGCTGCATTCATGAGCCCACTTATCCTCACTCTTGGATTGTTTGCATATGACTTAGATTTACTTAGGGGTGTGCTCTTTTTTCGCTAGCTTGCTTTAGGGATCATAATTTGTTGAACCTTCTTATTTTTGTAGATTCATCATGGATCGAGTTCTGGTGCTGCATCGATATTGACGTTTAGCATGCCTTTCTCCTTGTGGATCTCCTCCTCCTCCTCAAAAGAGTACTAGGCATTCTAGGAGAAATTTTACATACTGTGACTCACACATTGTTTTCACCATGAGTACTACATTTGAGATCTAGGAAATCCCTCCTTCTCCAACATATAGAATGGGGAATGCTACAGTTTTGAGACCTGATACTTCGGTTGACACCGACCCTCATGAGCTGGTACTTCCTACAACACATGACCCCAGCTATCAGAATTTTCAGCTACCTATCGGAGGTCTTGCTCAGGAAGATCGAGTAGTGAGACTCATCACATTCTCTCCAACACAGGTCCTTTTAGGTTTGACATGCCAAACATTATTGATACTATTCCATCATTTTCCTTTGATCCTAGCATAGATCCTGGAGTTGATCCTGGGGGAATTTATGTTAGTTTTTAATCAATTAAGCTAGCATTATGTTAGGATATTTAACAGAGAGAACAACAAGTACAACAATCAAACACAAGAGACAATGAACACAGTGTTTTTCCTCAGGGAAACCATAAATGGAGAAAACCCCACAACTTCCTTAGAGATAGAATCAACACCAAAAGTAAAACCCCTAAATAGTAAGATGATCTCCTGACAGCAGTAACCTCTTTCTTCCTTGCCCCAGTGTCTTTCTCTTCCTTAGATATGTGCTACAACTGAGTGTGGATGAGTGTGTGTTAAATAGAGAGGCCAACTCTCTATTTATTCTAATTCCTAACATGACTAAAACCCTACTAGGGCCGACCTCTCTAGGAGAGTCTAATAAGCCTATTGCCCCAGAACTGCGGGGACTTTAACCCTTAGACAATAGGAGGGTTACCCACAATAACTGGACATGACTTGTTTACATTATAGATCCTCCCGATTGGAACATCATGGCATGAAATGACTCAATGATATTACAAATAGATCCCAGAATAAACATTGGGTTACACTAACATAAGAAATACAAGTGAATACATTTTGAAGTTACAATTACATCAGCACTCCCTCTTAACTAGGAAGGTATTCTCTTGACACAATTTTCATCACTAGTATTCTTCTCTGGATCTTCTCGTCATCTACATCTTCAAGCCATCTTCATCTTCAAGTCATATTCATCTCTGGATCTGGGTCATCACTCAATCTGGATCATCACTGGATCTGGATCATCATTCAATCTGGATCATCACTGTTGGATATGGATCATCACTCGATCTATACCATCACTATTGGATCTGGATCATCTCGGAGACATCATAACTATATTTGAATCATAGCTCGATCTAGATCATCACTGGTTCATCATCATATGTGCTATCTAATTATTCTTCTCGTCACAGGAAGTTCTAAAGAGCAAGACCTTTTTCATGCTGGTTGTAGGCCTAGCCACCATGTAGGTCTTCTTCAGCACTTATATCTGACCTACTCGTCAGAATGGCCTGCCCAGCACTTACATTTGACTTACTCGTTAGAAAGGCACACCCACCACTCACATCTAATTATGTAGGAACCAATCCTATAATCACATCATAAAGGCCCAGTACTCACATTCACCAGCATGATAGGACACAACTACTATCATTTAGAAAAGGCTCAGCACTTACATCTAACCTACTCGTCAGAAAGGTACAACACTTACATCTAACCTACTCATCAGAAAGGCACAACACTTACATCTGACCTACTCGTCAAAAAGGCATAGCACTTACATCTGACCTACTCATCAAAAAGGCACAACACTTACATCTGACCTACTCATCAGAAAGGCATGCACTTACATTTGACCTACTCATCAGAAAGGCATGCAATCACATCTGACATGGAGGGAACCTAATCCTTTAACCATTAAAGAATGGCTTAGCCCTTACATCTAATCAAGTGGGAACACATCCCTCTATCATATCAGAATGGCTCTTAGTCCTTGACTGAGGATTTCTAGTACCTCACCAAGTAGCTCGATTCCAAGAATGGCAATAGCCTTTATATCTGATCATGTAGGAACCAATCCTACAGTCATATCAAAATGGATTAGCACTCATATATGACATGGAAGGAATCAATCCTCTCACCATGAAAGAATGGCTCAGCCCTTACATCTGACCTACTCGTCAGAATGGCTTCCAGACTCGTCACTTCCCCTTGGAAGGGACCTCGATCTGGAGAACACCAAGCTTCTCCCTGAAGTACTCAAACTTCACTCTGGCCAATGGATTTGTCAACACATCAGCTATCTGATCATTCATTGCAACATACTGGAGCTTCATTGCTCCCCTCTGCACCATATACCTGATATAGTGATACTTGATCTCGATATGCTTCGACTTCTCATGGAACATTGGATTCTTTGACAACTTCACACAACTATGGTTGTCACAATGTATACAAGTAGCATCCAACTGGAGATCAAATAAATTAGACAGTCTCTTCCTCAGCCATACTACCTCACAACTAGCTAAACAGGTTGTGACATACTATGCTTCAGCTGTACTCAGTGCCACACAGGATTGCTTCCTGCTAAACCAAGAGATCACACCTGATCCTATACTAAAGCAACATCCTGAAGTGCTCTTCCTATCAATGGTACTGCCTACCCAATATAAATCAACATAACCCTCTAGGTTAATATTTTGATTCACCTTGTACTTGATCCCATAATCAATTGTACCCCTCAGGTACCTCAGAATATGCTTTGCAGCAGTCAAGTGAACATGTCTCAGATCTGTCAGAAGTTGGCTCAAGGTGTTCACATCAAAGCAAATATATGGTCTCATGTTCATCAGGTACATCAAGGACCCAATCATCTGACAATACATTGAAGCATCAACCGACTCTGATGAAGCATTGCTCAATATCTTCAGGTTCGATTCCATAGGTGTGTCCATGGCTTTGCAGTCCATCATCCCAAACCTCTTCAGGATATCTACTGTATACTTCCCTTGTCCAAGGGAGATTCCATCCATAGTGTGCCACACCTCCATACCTAGAAAATAATGCATCATACCGAAGTCCTTCATTTCGAACTCGGCAGTAAGCTTTCTCTTCATATCAGCAATCAACCCATCCATACCCGTCACAAATAGATCATCTACATACAGTAGAAGCATCACTGGGTTGCCAGCTTAAACCTTGTAGTAAAGGTTGGAATCTGCTTTACTCTTGGTAAAACCCAAACTGGATAGAAAACTATCAATTTTGTTGTACCATGTCTTGGGTGCCTGTTTCAAACCATACAGGGATTTCTTCAATCTACATACATGAGACTCTCTGTCATGTGTCTCAAAACTAAGTGGTTGTTCCACATACACTTCCTCTTCCACTACACCATTCAAGAAAGCAGTCTTGACATCCATTTGGTGTATCTTTCATTTCATCACTGCAGACAGAGCAAGTACTGATATGATGGAATTGTATTTGGAAACAGGTGCAAAGGTTTCTTCATAATCTATTCCTTCTTTCTGGGAGAAACCCCAAGCAACAAATCTTTCATTGTATTTTTCAATGCTACCATCTGCAACATGCTTGATCTTGTAGATCCATTTGGAAGTTACAAATGACTTCCCTTCTGGTCTTGGGACAACATCCCAAACATAATTCTTCATGATCAATTGATACTCTTCAATCATAGCATCCTTCCATTCTTTCTATTCTGTCGCTTCATCATAATTGGAAGGTTCTTTATCAATGAAATCACATAGTAATGCTACATACCCGGAGCAGGATCTGGTCCTCTTTCTTTCTCTGTGATTCTCTTCTGGAGCCCCATATATTTTCACACCTTGGATAACTTCTTGTACCTAAGCAGGTTTCCTCTTATGAGGATTATTTTCTTGAGGTGGATCTACAGGTCTTTGTGGTTATTCAACTTCTCAATCTTCTTCTCGGGTTTCTTCCTTCATGGTTGTATCATGAATTTTGGGTGCTTCTGCTTCTTCAGGTTCTTCAGCAGGTCTCTTTCTAGATTTTTTGTAAGCTGCGTCTTCATCAAATGTCACATCCCTACTGATGTCAATCTTCTTGAATCCTAGGAAATATATTCTGTAAGACTTCAAGCTTTCAGAGTATCCCACAAATATACCCTTCTTTCCTGAAGGATCTAATTTAGTCCTCTTCTCTTTTGGAATGTGTATGTACATTGGAAAGCCGAATATTCTGAGATGGCTGACTTCTGGTTTCTTGCCGGTGAATACTTCTTTAGGAGTCTTGTTCTCGAGTACTCTATGTGGAGTATGGTTCTATACATACAAACTATTCTGGCACCTTCCGCCCAAAGATGCATAGGAAGATCTTGATCATGAAGCATTTCTCTCGTAGCTTCCATGATAGTTCTATTCTTCCTTTCTGCAATCCCATTATGTTGTGGATTATAAGGAGTGGAAAACTCCCTCTTAATCCTTGAGTCTTTTCATAGCTCTTTAAATTTATTCGAGGTGAATTCTCTACCATTATCTGATCAAAAGGTCTTGATCCTCTTTTCAGTGTGGTTCTCGATGAAGGCTTTGAATTCCTTGAACTTGCTGAATACTTTGTCTTTGTTCTTCATGAAGTAAATCCATGTCTTCCTAGAAAAGTCATTAATAAAAGAAACATAATATACATACCCTCTTAGTGAGCTTGCTGACATAGGACCGCATACATCAAAGTGGATGATTTCCACGATTCCTTTTGCTTTGCTTTCGCTACTTGGAAATGTCTTCTTCATATTCTTTCCTTTCACACATCCTTTGTAGACCCCATCATGTTTTTCTTGTATTTCTGGAAGACCTTCAACAACTTTGCTTGCAAGAGGTAGTGCTCTGTAATGCACATGTGCAAGCCTTCTATGCCAAAGTTCATTTGGCTCTACTGTGTCCTGGACCAAGGCTTGTTCTGGATGGCCCTTCAATTTGTACAATCCTCCTTCTTATTCCCCGATCACTACTGCATCATCGATAGTCTTTCCTTTTTGCCACATGATGACTTGACCATCTATGAATGAAAATATCATTCCTTTTGCATCTAATGCTGATATGGAGAGGAGGTTCTTCTTGAGTTCGGGTACAAACAATACTTCCTTCATTGTCATAGAATTTCCAGAGTCTAACTTATAGGAGGATTCTCCCCTACCTTTTATTGGATATTGGTAGTCATATCCAAGCTTCACCTTGTGAGGTGATTCATGTTCTGATAGTCTCACAAAGGATTCCTTGAATCCTATCATATATTTGGAAGCCCCATTGTCTATAAGCCAATTATTGCTTCCATGTGTGATGTTTCCCATGAGAGTAGAAATCAAGACATATTCTTCTTCACTAGAAGAGTCTTCACTTTCATATCCGGTTCTTTTCTTCGATGGTTCATCATCCTCTACAGCATGAGCATGATGTCTTCTCTTGTTGCTCTTTTTCTTATTCTGTCTTTTAGGACAATCTCTTGCAAAGTGTCCTACTTCATAACATGTATAACATCTGATTCTAGACAAATCTTTTCTAGTGTTATCCTTGTCACAGTGCTTACCTCTTGGGTGATGAGATCTTCTTTTGGTTTTCTTGGAGTGTACCGTGAGAGCTTGATTTTCACTTCCCATCTTCTCTTCTCGAGCTTCTATCTGAGCTTCTTCTTGAGAGAACTCTTCCCATGGTTTGTTGAACTTGAGTAACTTATTTCTAGCACATATCCCTTAAATAAAGGAGTCCCATGATCTAGGGAGACCATTCAAGGTGGTCATTACAATATCTACATTTTCCATTTCTTCATCTACTACTTCCAGTTGTTCCTTGATCTGAGAAACTCTTGTGAAGTAAGACTGGATGGTCTCCCCATTCTGAATCTTCACATTCGTCAACTGGTTCGTCAAAGTCATCTTCTAGTTTATGTTCCTCCCTTCAAACAGTTTCGTTAGGGGATCAAACATAGCTTTAGGTGTCTTTAGGGAGGACACCTATGGTATGAGGTGATCCTTGATAGAATCAGCAATGATCCTCTTTCCCATAACCAACTTCTTCTTATTTAAGGCCTTTGCCTCATCTCCCTCTGGAACTGGAACCTTCTCATTGATATAGGAGTCCAACTCATTTTCTTCCAGGACCAGGGAGATCCTATACTTCCAAGCTCAGAAGTTATCAACTCCCTCAAGCTTTTCATCAAGCTTGGTATGATGAGACATCTTTAACTGAGAACCTCAAATGGAAATACAAAAGATTTAGATCTTACCAGGTTAAGATGTCGGATCTAGATTTGGAGCTAAAATCCTGCATAGATGGTTCAGGAGCAAATTAGGGTTTTTCTTTTTTGGAGTTCTGTCCAACCAAATGCTTTGAATTTGATCCCTAAATTTGATTTTAGGGAGGAGATCATCCAGGCCTGTGCTCACTAAAAAATTCCTCTTTTGTGAAAAGCCCTAATTTCTGGCAGCATTTTTGGGTCCAAAACTGAAAAACCTCATAATTGGATTCTGCTTCAACAGAAAGATGTGCCCTAGGGAGGAGAGTTATTCCAACCTTCTTTTCTGAAAATGTGTGGAGAGAGATCCACAAAGTAGGAATCCCTAGTTCTCGCAGCTGCATAGTGTCTTCTTCTCATGTTAGCTCCGATACAATGTTAGTTTTTAATCAATTAAGCTAGCATTATGTTAGGATCTTTAACTACAAGAAAAACAAGTACAACAATTATACACAAGAGACAACGAACACAGTGTTTTTCCTTGGGGAAACCATAAATGGAGAAAACCCCGCAACTTGCTTAGAGATAGAAACAACACCAAAAGTAAAACCCCAAAACAGTAAGATGATCTCCCGACAGCAGTAACCTCTTTCTTCCTTGCCCCAGTGTCTTTCTCTTCCTCAGCTATGTGCTACAACTGAGTGTGGATGAGTGTGTGTTAAATAGAGAGGCCAACTCTCTATTTATACTAATTCTTGACATGACTAAAACCCTAGTAGGGCCGACCTCTCTAGGAGAGTCTAATAACCCTAGTGCCTTGGAACTACAGGGACTTTAACCCTTAGACAATAGGAGGGTTACCCACAATAACTTGACATGTTTTGTTTACATTATAGATCCTCCCAATTGGAACATCGAGGCATGACATGACTCAATGATATTACAAATAGATCCCAGAATAAACATCGGGTTACAATACATAGGAAATACAAGTGAATACATTCTAAAGTTACAATTACATCAACAATTTCAACCCCTTTCTTTGTTGATAGATTTGGGAGTGATCATATTGTACCTTCCGCTTCATTCGTGGGAGGATTTTCACACCCTTCATCTAGGTGTAACATTGGTGTTCTCTCTCATGGAGGTGACCATATACATGTGAACGTTGGGGGAACATATTACATTCCATCTTATCCCGCATCGTCCACCACACCTGTTCCTTAAAATTCCTTCCTTATGTCATACCATCCTCATATCCCATAAAGTCCTTTTGGATGTGGTTCTCCATCTAACTATGTTAATCCCTCTTCATTCGGTGTTGTTGCATCAGTATATTTTGTACCTCATTATATTTCTAAGAGTCAACCTGCCTATATAATTATGGTTATGTGGGGCCTCATCTCCAAGGTACATCAAAATATGACATTCCCTTGCATCCTTTTATGGGTCATACGAGAGGGGGTTGCTATCCAACTGGCCAAGGCCATGGCCTTTACTACAATTAGGCTTATGTGAACCAACCTTTCCAGGGATCATGGAACCATATGGCACAACCTAGGCTCCCTTTCTTGGCTATGCTGAATTTTCTTGACATTTCGAAGTTGACCAATGATCTGGTATATCATGATTCGATGTGGTTGATTGTTCCCGTCAATATTCCTTCAGATTTATTGATGTTTGAAGGTAAGAGTGGCGAGGAACCTGGAGAGAATGTGACTAATTTCCACCTAATATTCTCTTCGAACTCATTGAGACATGACTATGTTCATCTATGACTGTTTCCTGGGTCCTACCGTGAAATGGTATATAGAGTTTCCTAGGGGCACATATTAAACATTTAATGACTTATCAATGACCTTTATTAAACACTTTAAACTATCGGTACGTTCCCTTTCCGGTACCGAGCTCTTGTCTATATTTCGACAAGATAAATCCACACACATCTATTATCATATTCAATAGTGGCACAAATATAAGAGGTTGATTAAGGCCAACATTCCACCCAAGTTTTTGTTGGAATGGTTCCTCAAATATTTGTTTCATTATATCGTGAAGGATGTTTCAACATCCATAGTAACAAATGAGGAGAAAGATATATTTAGAGATTAACAATTAGACTTTATTTATGCTCAGTCTGGGCTCTTTTATGAGATTACCCTAACACACCATGGTCAAACTTTGAACCTAAGTTTAATCCTGTGCAACATATCAATGGTATTGTTGGATCTGCAAGTACCAAATTCATATACCAGGTTTTGAATCAAATGCAGATTTTTTTTGTTACTCAGTCAATGATCGGATAAGCTACGACTTCATCCAATCCCACCAAATCATTAGATGTGCTCTCGATACATTTGTCGGACCAGAAGGGTAACCAACAACCTGAAAGGAATAGAAAGACAAGAAGAAACAATAAAAGGGGTGGGAATAAGAAGGAGAACCAAATGATGATAATTATGGGGGAGGAAATAAACCTAAGAGGAAGGTTAAATTTCCTTGGAATCTTTGTGGGAGATACCATCTCACATACTTGTGCCCTCATATTGATTATGCCTCAAATTTCATTGCACAGAGCCCAACTGTGTTGACTAACCCTTTACCTAATAAACAACATATGGATTAAAGGAACATGGAAACCAGAAGTACTTCTGGTGGGCATCAAAACCCACTGAATGTAGAAGGTGGCCATGGTTGTATCAACATGATGTCAGCAACTAACATCATGACTTGAACAAAATATTATGGTCTATCACAACCCAGCTTGGGTAAAGAGATTGGACCTCCTGAGAGTCCTTTGCATATTGATAATCTTGAATCTATACCTCGTATACATATGGGAGTCCTAAAGTGCTCAAGGAACAATCCTAATGCTTGAGCAACCTAACATTATTCTATCGTTGAGGACTTGGGTTAGACTCCATGTGTTATGTTATCTCTTGAAGTTCTACGCACTTGTCCTTCATAGAGGAGAGAATTGTTAACTACCCTTGGGGTGGTTGATCCTAATCCTTCCACATTAATTATATTTGAAACCCATGAGGTCCAGCCTCGCTTTTCTTACCATGTGTCTTTCTTAGACCATATGGAGTGTCTAAATAAAACAATTAAACATAGAGTTGTTGATGAAGGCGTTACACCCTCTGTGATGTCTCTGGATTGTTGGAAAGGCCTTGGATCACCCACATTATCTAAATATATGGCCACGTTGACTGCGGTTGATGGACGTTCATTTCAGCCCCATGTTATCCTTCCCCCTCTTCAATTCCAAGTTGGAGGGAAGACCGTGTTGATAGAGGTTGAGGTGGTTGATGCGCCCCTTGAATACAATATTTTACGGGGTCAAAACTGGATTTATGCTATGAAGGAAGTAATGTCTTCTATTTTTTTGTGTCATTTGATTCCATTTTGAGGATCATATTGTCATGATCGATAAAATTTCATTTGATAATTCCAATTTAACTGCATCATCAAGAACCACCATCCCGAATATTGATAATTCTCAGCCGGCAACTGAGAATGTTGGTGTTGGAATTTATCCATGATTGATGGGATATTTCAATATTTCAACACCAATCCTAGCTATTGGTTCCACTCCTTGTAGTGATTCGTCGTCGTTGAGTTCAGTACGATCTCACACTATGTATTTGGATGACCCTTGGACTCTCCCTTATCCGAGCACTTCAGATGAGGACCCTAGACCTACCAAGATGGAGATGTCATTGTTTGCAGCAAAGGTTGTTTATCAAGCTATCATTGGTCCCGTTCTAGACCCTGGTCCTTCCTCTTCATAGATGAAAGAGGAGGATCTCTTTGCAGTGCCTATTTGGGTGGTTGCATCGTCATGCTCACCTTATTTCCTTGATGATTTTTTTCCTTCAAACGAAGTGATTCTCAAGGCCATGTATGGTCCTAAGAAAACTTGGTAGGAGTTGCACCATCACTCTTATGTCTTCCTAGAGCTTGAACGGAATGAGCATGATGAATTTAGGATGACCCTTTTAGAGAATGGTTGTTATCTCATGGTCCCATTAGGCACTCATGGTGTATATGTCGAAGGGAACATGGTGAATCTATCACTTATGATTCCCATCAACATTTCTCATATTCCTGGCAAGATCAAGAATGTTTACATTAGTGCATATTGTTCTCATGATAAAATTAAGATATACACCGAGATTTTTAAATAATTTCAAGAATTTTTTTCTTGGTCATATGATGAGATGTCGGGAATAGACCCTCGTACTGTTGAGCTTGAGATTAAAATGTATCCTGATGTTAAACTTGTTTGACAATGCTTGCGCATGATAAACTGTCATAAGGTTCCTTCCATCAAGGTTGATATAGAAAAGTTACTCAAAGTTGGCTTTATCTGTCAAATTCCCTTGACTGAATGGGTGTCCAATCTAGTTACAATGGATAAGAAGCAGGGAACCATCTGGGTGTGCACATAATTCAGAGACCTAAATAAATCTTGTCCAAAAGATAATTTCCCCACGCCATTCATAGACCATATTTTGGATGAGTGTGATGGGAGCATAGTATTCTTGTTTATGGATGGTTTTTCAGGGTATAATAAAATCCAAATTAAACTTGAGGACCAACACAATACTGCTTTCATTTGTCCTTGGGGTACATTTGCATACCAGAAGATTGATTTTGGCCTTAAAAACACTGGAGCTATATTTCAAAGGGCTATGAACTTTTCTTTCCATGACCTTAAGCATATTATTGAAGTTTATCTGGATGATTTAGTTGCTCAGTCTCGTCTGAGAGTGGATCACCCAAACCATTTGTGCTTGGTTTTTGAAATATGTCGTTGTTATCAAATCCGGTTAAACCCTCAAAAATGCATATTTTGTGTGAAATAGGGTCATTTATTAGGGTTTATCATATCCAAGGAGGAGATTAGGGTAGATCCTTTGAAGGTTGAGGAAATAGTACAATTGTCTCCCCCGTGCACAATTAGACATCTTCAAAGTCTCTAAGGGATGACTAACTTCTTACAGATATTTGTCATCAAATTTTCCAATTTGACCAAGGGTTTCATGTGCCTTTTGAATAAGGATACTCTGTTCATATGGGATGATTGAGCCCAAGAGTCCTTCGATGCACTTAAAAAATCCTTGGCATCAACCTCCATGCTTAGTCCACCTAACTATAGCCATGATTTTATATTATGCGTGGTTGTGTCTCAAGAGACGGTTGGGATGGTTTTGGTTCAAGAGGACGATGAGCTCCAGGAGCATGTTATTTACTATCTTATCCAAAATATCACTGATGTAGAACTTTGGTATAGTCACATCAAGAATATAGCCTTAGCGACTATTCATGCAGTACAACGGTTGAGACATTATATACCACTTCGCCAAACTACGTTCGTAGCTCATATCAATCCATTTAAGTTTTCCTTGACTAGACGAATTATAGGGGGAAATACAATAAATCGATTGTTATTTTGCAAGAATTCGATGTCGAGTTTGTTTTGGAAAAGTTGAAGAAGTCGTTAGCTTTCATTGAGCTCGTGTCAAATCTCCCTAGTTTGGATGAAGATGAGATCCACGAGGATTCATTTGTCGATGATCATATCTTCCTCATTTCAATCATGGACCCTTGGTATGGTGATATCATCATCTATATTCATACTTTGAAGGTTTCTCATCACTTCTTGTGAGATGGAGATTGACGCTTATGACATAATGCTAAGAACTACCTTATTATATGTGACACATTGTATCGTAGGGGTTGGATTCCATTTTGCCTCGGTGTTTGACCCATGATGAGGCTGAGCCTATTTTGAATGATTTCCTCAGTGGGGTGTGTGGTGGTCATTTATCTAGGCTTTCTATAGTTCAAAATATCCTTAGAGTAGGTTATTACTGGTCATCGATATTTAAGGAATGGGTTAATGCGGTCAAGAGGTGCCACCCTTTCTAGGTGTTTGCACATAATGCAAGCTCACATCCCACCCTGTTACATTCTATTATCACTTTTGGTCCCTTCACCAAGTGGGGCATGAAATTTATGGATTGCAACCCAGCTTTGGCTAGGGGGCACCATCATATTATAGTTGCCATGATTATTTCACGAAATGGAAAGAGGTTATGACTACAATTAAATCTGATGGTGAGACAACCACTCATTTCATATTCAACCATATTATCGCTCGGTTTAGGATCCCGAAAGAGCTTGTCAGTGACCATGGAAGGCACTTTCAAAAAAATATGATGGATGAGTTAGCTTCAAAACTAGGGTATAAGCAAGAGTACTCTTCTTCTTATTACGCTCAAGAAAATGGCCAAGTTGAAGTTGTCAATAGATCCCTTAAGGCCATTATGCAAATAACCATTACACAAATAAAAACTAATTGGCACTTTATTCTTTACCATGCTTTTTGGGATTACCAAAACGTAGTTAATACGGCCACCGGGTTTTCTCGATATAAGCTAGTACATGTGGTGGATTCGGTTTTACCGGTTGAATGTGAAATTCCCTCGTTGAAACTAGACATAGAGATTTTAGCGGAAACTTCTGAATTGGAAGAGTGTTTGGCCCACTTAGATCACCTTGATGAGCAATGTCGAGATTCCGCAATGGCTCTAGAGATCAATAAGCATTGCTTTAAGGATTAGTACGATATGTTTGTCCATCCCCATAGATTTAATAAAGCTGATTTCGTCCTCTTGTATGACCAAACTAGCGAACTGTTAGAGTAGGGTAAGTTCAATCCCATGTGGCATGGGCCTTACATGGTAAAACATGTATTAGAGAAAGTGCCTATTAGATAGAATATTATGAAGGGAATTCCTTGGCATAGCCTAGAAATGGGATCTATCTCAAAAAATACTATGCATAACTCTCAACTGAGGCTGATATCTTGTATACTATTGTACAATTTGCATAGTTTTATTTTTAGTCCCCTTGTAGTGTTATTGATTTGTTGACATGCTTCCTTTTTTGTGGTAGATGTTGACAGAGTCTTCGGTATACTTAGGATTCACTGATGGTGTCAACCGCTATACCTAGAACTTAACTTCGGCTACTTGGGTCATCTAAGCACTTGAGGATCATGTGGTTTCTTCAAGAGGTGCATATCTCCAACCATTGTTAAGAAATGTTTCTAAATATAATATCATGATTGAACTACTAAGTGATGCCATTTCCAATGGTATTTGATTTCTCAAATTCCACCTTGACTAACATTTAGTTGTGTCACAATTAAATGGTTTATAATGTATCAGGGATCCTACTTTATTACCAAGGTTCTTACAAGTAAGATTGTTAGAATGACAATTTGACTACATAACATACATTCATATAATTAGGTTTTACAATCATGTTGCCAATTCATATGCAAATTATGTTCTTGATTGGAATTTTTCACATCAATAATGAAGCATACACATTCCATTCACATTTAAACACACATGTAAATACATTAAGACAATAAATATAAGTTTTTTTTGTTGATGTATTTGTAACTTCGGAATATATTCACCTATGTATCTTATGTCTTGTACCCCGATGTTTATTACAGGATGTGTCTGTAATGTAATTGAGTCATGTCATGCCCCGATGTTCTAATCAAGAGGATCTATAATGTAAACAATTCATGTCACTTCATTGTGGGTAACCCTCCTATTGATCAAGGGTTAAAGTCCCCGCAGTTTCAGAGCACTAGGGTTATTAGACTCACCCAGTGAAGTCGGCCCTAGTTGGGTTTAGTCAAGTTAGGAATTAGTATAAATAGAGAGATAGCCTCTCTATTTATCACACATTCACTCACACTCAGTTGTAGCGCATAGCTGAGGAAGAAGAAGACACTGGGGCTAGGAAGAAAGAGGTTGCTGCTGTCGGGAGATCATCTTACTATTTTGGGGTTTTACTTTTGGTGTTGATTCTATCTCTGAGGAAGTTGCTGGGTTTTATCCATTTATGGTTTCCCCAAGGAAAAACACTGTGTTCATTGTTTCGTGTGTTTTATTGCTGTTCTTGTTATTCTCTTAGTTAAAGATCCTAATAATGCTAGCTTAATGTTAAAAATCTAACATGGTATCAGAGCTAACCTCAGAAGAAGACAGTATGCAGCTGGAGAAACTAGGGATTCCTACTTTGTGGATATTCCTCCATATATTTTCAGAAAAAGAAAGTTGGATTAACTCTCCTCCTTAGGGCACATCTTTCTATTGAAGTAGAATCCAATTCTGAGGTTTTTCAATTTTCGACCCGACACTGCTGCCGAAAATTAGGGATTTCCACAGAAGTGGAATTTTTCAGTGAGCCCAGGCCTGGATTGATCTCCTCCCTGGAATAGAAGTTAGGGATCAAATTCAAAGCATTTGGTTGGACAAAAATCCAAAAAATCAAAACCCTAATCTACTCCTAAACCAGCACTATAGGATTTCATCTCCAAATCCAGATCTGACATCTTGACCTAGTAAGATCTAAATATTTTGTATTTCCATTTGAGGTTCTCAGTTAAGATGTCTCATCATACCAAGCTTGATGAAAATCTTGAGGGAGCTGATAACTTATAAGCCTGGAAGTATAGGATCTCCCTGGTCCTGAAAGAAAATGAGTTGGACTCCTACATCCATGAGGAGGTTCTAGTTCTAGAGGGAGATGAGGCTAAGGCCTTACATAAGAAGAAGTTGGTTATGGAAAAGACGATTATTGCTGATTCAATCAAGGATCACCTCATACCATTGGTGTCCTCCCTCAAGACACCTAAAGCTATGTTTGATGCCCTAACCAAATTGTTTGAAGGGAAGAACATAAACCAAAAGATGACTCTGACAAACCAGCTGAAGAATGTAAAGATCCAGAATGCAGAAACCATCTAATCTTACTTTATAAGGGTCTCTCAGATCAAGGAACAACTGGAAGAAGTATATGAAGAAATAGAAAATGCAGAGATTGTAATGACCACCTTGAATGGTCTCCCTAGATCATGGGACTCCTTTATTCAAGGGATCTGTTCCAGAAAGAAGTTAGTCAAGTTCAACAGACTATGGGAAGAATTCTCTCAAGAAGAAGCTTGGATAGTAGCTCGAGAAGAAAAGATGGGAAGTGAAGATCAAGCTCTCACAGTACTATCCAAGAATTCCATATCTACCCACCACAAAAGTAAGTACTCTCATCAAAGAAATAACTCTAGAAAGCCTAGAGATTTGTCTAAGTACATTTGCTATACATGTGATGAAAGAGGACATTTTGCTAGAGACTATCCTAAAAATAAAAGTAGCTCTCACAAGAAGAATGGAAACAAGAGAAGACATCAAGCTCATGCTGCAGAGGATGATGAACCTTCCACGAAGAGAAACAAACAAGTTAGTGATGATTCTTCAAGTGATGAAGAATATGTTCTGATTTTTGCTCTCACGGGAACTATCACACATGGCAGCAATGATTGGCTTATAGACAGTGGTGCTTCCAAGAACATGACAGGATTCAAGGAATCCTTTGTGAAATTATTTGAACATGAATCACCTCACAAGTTGAAACTTGGAGATGACTACCAGTATCCAATAAAAGGTAGTGGGGAATCCTCCTATAAGCTAGACTCTGGAAATTCTATGACAATGAAGGAAGTATTTTTTGTACCAAGACTAAAGAAGAAACTCCTCTCCATATTTGCATTAGATGCAAAAGGAATGAGGGTTGCATTTATAGATGGTCAAGTCATCATGTGGCCAAAAGGAAAGACCATTAATGATGCAGTAGTGATTGGGGAACAAGAAGGAGGCTTATACAAATTGAAGGGCCATATAGAACAAGATTTGGTTCATGAATCAGTAGAACCAAATGAGCTTTGGCATAGAAGGCTTGCACATGTGCATCACAGAGCACTACCACTTGCAAGCAAAGCTGCAAAAGGTCTCCCAGAAATGTAGACAAAACATGAAGGTGTATGCAAAGGATGTACGAAAGGGAAGAACACAAAGAAGACATTTCCAAGTAGCGAGAGCAAAGAAAAAGGAATCTTGGAAATCATCCATTTCGATGTGTGCAGTCGTATGTCATCCAGTTCACTAAGCGGGTATGCATACTATGTTTCTTTTATTGATGATTTTTCTAGAAATGCGTGGATATAATTTATGAAGAACAAAGATGAATTATTCATCAAGTTCAAGGAATTCAAAGCCTTGATCGAGAACCATAGTGAAAAGAAGATCAAGACATTTTGATCAGATAATGGCAGATAATTCACTTCAAATGAATTCAAAGAGCTATGTAAAGACTAAGGGATTAAGAGGGAGTTGTCCGCTCCTTATAATCCTCAACATAATGGGATTCCAAAAAGGAAGAATAGAACTATCATGGAAGCTGCAAGAGCAATGCTTCATGATCAAGATCTTCCTATGCATCTTTGGGAAGAAGCTGCCAGAACAGTGGTGTATGTACAGAACCGTACTCCACACAAAGTACTCAAGCACAAGACTCCTGAAAAATTCTTCTCTGGCAAGAAACCAGAAGTCATCCATCTTAGAATATTCAGCTATCCAATGTACATTTACATTCCAAAATAGAAGAGGAAAAAATTAGATCCTTCAGGAAAGAAGGGTATATTTGTGGGATACTCTGAAAGCTCGAAGGCTTACAGAATATAATTCCCAGGGTTCAAGAATATTGACATTAGCAGAGATGTAACATTTGATGAAGATTCAACCTACATCAAATCTAGGAAGAAATTGGCTGAAGAACCTAAAGAAACAAGAGAACCTAGAATTCATGATACAATCATGAACGAAGAAGCTCAAGAAGAAGATCGAGAACTAGAAGAACCTCAAGAACCTGTAGATCCACCTCTAGAGAAGAATCCTCATAAGAGGAAACTTGCTTGGGTACATGAAATTATCCAAGGTGCAGAAAGATATGGAGCTTCAGAAGAAACACCCAGAGGAAGAAAGAGAACTAGATCATGTTCTAGTTACGTAGCATTACTATGTGACATTATTGATAAAGAACCTTCCAACTATGAAGAAGCGGTAGAACGGAAAGAGTGGAAGGATGCTATGATCAAAGAGTATCGATTGATCATGAAGAATGATGTTTGGGATGTTGTCCCAAGACCAGAAGGGAAGTCCATTGTAACTTCCAAATGAATCTACAAGATCAAGCATGCTGCAGATGACAGCATCAAGAAACATAAAGCAAGATTTGTGGCTCTTGGTTTCTCCTAGAAAGAAGGAATAGATTATGAAGAAACATTTGCACCTGTAGCCAGATACACTTCCATTAGATCAATACTTTCTCTAGCTCCAGTGATGAAATGGAAGATACACTAGATGGATTTCAAGACTGCTTTCTTGAATGGTGTAGTGGAAGAGGAAGTGTATGTGGAACAACCACTCAGTTTTGAGACACATAACAGAGAGTCTCATGTGTGCAGATTGAAGAAAGCCCTGTACGGTTTGAAACAAGAACCTAGGACATGGTACGGTAGAATTGATGGTTTCCTATCCAGTTTGGGATTTACCAAGAGTAAAGTAGATTCTAACCTCTACTACAAGGTTGAAGATGGAAATCCAGTCATACTCCTACTATATGTGGATGATTAGTTTGTAACAGGTATGGATGGTTTGATTGCTGATACGAAGAGGAAACTTGCTGCCGAGTTTGAAATGAAAGAATTGGGAACGATGAACTATTTCTCAGGCATGGAGGTGTGGAAGAATGCGGATGGGATCTTCCTTGGACAAGGGAAGTATGCAGTAGAGATCCTGAAGAGATTCAGGATGATGGACTGCAAGGCCATAACCACACCTATGGCATCGAACCTGAATCTATTGAGTGATGCTTCATTAGAAGCGGTTGATGATACGATGTATCATTAGATGATTGGGTCCTTGATGTATCTGAAGAACATAAGACCAAATATTTGCTTTGCTGTGAACACCTTGAGCCAGTTCTTGACAGATCCGAGACATGTTCACTTGATAGCTGCAAAGCATATTCTAAGGTACCTGAAGGGTATAGTTAAGTGTGGACTCAAGTATGAGGAAAATTAGAAGATTAACCTAGAGGGTCATGTTGATTCAGATTGGGCAGGCAGTACCATCGATAGGAAGAGCACTTCAGGATGCTACTTCAGGATGATCCAGATCCCATGATGAAGAAGACGAAGAAGATGAAGAAGACCTGAAGATGATGATGACTTGAAGGCAAATAAGAGGAAGAAGACCTGAAGACAATGATTACTTGAAGATGAAGAAGACTTGAAGATGAAGACAACTTGAAGACAAAGACAACTTGAAGATGATGATGCTGAGATGATCTAGTCAATACAGAGAAGAAGACCAGTGCTAAAAATTGTGTTGAAAGAATACCTTCCTAGTTAAGAGGGAGTGTTGATGTATTTGTAACTTCAGAATATATTCACCTATGTATCCTATGTCTTGTACCCTTGATCTTTATTCCGAGATGTGTCTGTAATGTAATTGAGTCATGCCATGCCCCCCGATGTTCTTATTGGGAGGATCTATAATGTAAACAAGTCATGTCAAGTCATTGTGGGTAACCCTACTATTGATTAAGGGTTAAAGTCCCCACAGTTCCAGGGCACTAGGGTTATTAGACTCACCTAGTGAAATTGACCCTAGTTGGGTTTAGTCAAGTTGGGAATTAGTATAAATAGAGAGTTGGCCTCTCTATTTATCACACACTCACTCAAAATCATTTGTAGTGCATAGTTGAGGACGAAGAAGACACTGGGGCTAGGAAGAAAGAGGTTGCTTCTGTCGGGAGATCATCTTACTGTTTTGGGGTTTTAATTTTGGTGTCGATTCTATCTCTGAGGAAGTTACAGGGTTTTCTCCATTTATGGTTTCCCCAAGGAAAAAAACTGTGTTCATTGTTTCTTGTGTTTGATTGTTGTGCTTGTTGTTCTCTCAGTTAAAGATCCTAATAATTCTAACTTAATGTTAAAAATATAACATTTTTATTCCCGAATATAGTTCAAAATGGTGTCACAATACAAAATGTCATGATAGAAAAATGGGTCTTCAAGACACCAAAATATACGGTCGATACAAAAAGTGGCTAGGTCATGTCATGTCGCCTTTGAATATAGAACTGTACATTCCATCCATTGGTTGGGTTATTAATATGACTTTAGGAGTTGTACTCGTTAAGATTTTTCTCCACCAATCGGTTATGCTTGCAGTCCCTATGGAGCCTATGTTGATGCCTCCCATGTCACTGAGCTGTACCAGTTTCCATGTTGAGTCTATGCTGCCTATTGGTCTTTATCAGGCTTATGCTCTTGTTCGAAGGAAGTTTATCCCAAGTTGACCACTCCTTAGTTACCTTGTCTTTGCATGTCATCCATTCCCGATACATTTACTGGTTCATGCACATATGGTTCATCCAAGTTCTTCCAAATTATATAGCGTTGCTGAGTACCTCATGGTGGTTGATGGGGGATGCCTTAATTCCCTCCTTCTAGAATATTCCATTCCATCGAATTCATATCATTTATTCTGGAATAGGGATCTAGAGTCCATTGATTTCCTTGAGACTTGCAGTCATCAGTGACAGGTTCTCTTGCCATCGAAATATTTGGGAATACATCAATGTCGCCTGATCGATGGACTCTCTCAAGTGTTTGATGTCAACACATCTATTGACACTTGTTTGATTTCACTTTGTACCTTAATTCCCATTATCATTATCGGTGGGATATCTTGTGTCTGTTAATGGTATACATCAATGATCGATAACGAGACAATGGTCCATCATGTTCAACCTCGACACCTTTAGTCAGATGATGGGACATGTACTTGCATCGATTTGTGTAGAAGACCTCCAAGCTTGGTGGCATTCCATATATGTTACCTTCGTGATCATGCTAGTATCTATGAGATATTAGTTCTCATGACCAGATTCTAGTGTACCATAAGATGTATTCATTCAGTATGAAGATCTTGTTTCATTGTATATTATACGTGGCAATGACCACATGTGACATATGTCTATTATGCCTATTCATGTACATTGTACTATTTTATATCCAGGGACTACTACACTTCATACTTGTAGTTACATGCAGAGATCTATCATTGTATTGTATTGATGAGTGACCGATTTTTTTACCTGGGTCTTCATTACTCCACTTTTGGGACTGTTGTAATGTATTTCAGCCATCATGTTCCCCTCATACCTCACACATTAGGGGCATATGTTATAGCTACATTTTCCACACTTGGTATATCATGTTTTTATTGCCTATCCATGTCCCTCTATAGACTATTTGAACCCCCTTTTCTCAATATTACTTTGATGCTCCAGAAAATCCCTTTTAAAAAGTCATTTTTATGGGTATACGTGGGTCACCAGCTTACATCCCATGTGTACATGTATCTTTCTCAACTATGACCCGCATATATCGGGAAATGTGCTCAAAAATAAATATTTGGAGTTTTCCCTCATCAGGTAATGAATAAATTGACTCTTGTCCTTCCATATGCCTGGAAACGCTCTAATTCGACCCTTCACTAGTGCATCATATCAAATATATTAAAGCTTCTGAGTGATCCTTGTTATATGTACTAACTTTTCATGATAGAAACACTTTTCTAGTTCTCTCTATATTTACTTCTACAAGTGGTTGAAGTTGGCCTCTGAAGCTAATTGCACCTATGGAAAAAGTGCAAAATTGAAAAAATCAACATTTTTGGGAGAACGTAAATTCCATATATGAGGTCAAAATGGAGCATGAAGATAGGAGTTGGAAATTTCATCCATAAGGGAATCATAATCTGAATGAGGAACTCTAATGTCTCATATATTAGAAAAGAAAAGTCTCTATCACCTTAATTTGACAATAAAATTGTCTATAAAGGCAGTTTCCAGAAATGCATAAACGAAACAAAATAAAAGAAGGCATAAGAACCCTGTGAATTATTCCATAAGACTACTTTTATTAACTCACAATGTTTTATTTTTCATTACATGAATTCCTAATATGTCTAATAAATATCTCTATTATGTAGAGTGCTTGCAGTTGATGATCTTTGAATAATTGTAGCAAAGGGAAACAGATAGAGGGAACAAGTCTCCAAAAGAAAATGGTGAACATGAATGATGCCTCGGACCCCTATGAACACGATGAGGATGTCTTATGAGAGAATATGCAAGAGGACAACGCTTGAGATGAAATCAAATGGGAGAAGAGAGAAAATCACTCCTCAAAATTTGGTTGAAACAATGAGAAGTTTCAATGAGAGATTACTCAAGGCTCAGGAAGAGAAAAACCAAATCAATGCTTCAATCCTTCAAATCCTTACTGATATTCAACAAATATATCATCTTGTATCTAATCCAATCAATGTTGATTAAGAAAGAAGAAGTGCAGAGAGATGCTCTAGAATTCACACTAGAAAGAGGACTCCAAGTCCAAGAAATTGTTCTTTGAGAAGGAAACATAATACACGTTTGTTGAGATATCCTTCTAGTGGGTCATGTGATTCCTAAGGTTCTTGAAGAAGCCTGAAGCTTACTTCTAGCATGTTTGAAAGAAAAATTAATTTTAAAAGGATTCAACAAGGAGAATGTGGAAAGGAAAGGAGTTGACATTTGATGGAGAAAGTAAGGCAGGTCAAGAGGTGGAATCATGGCTTCTTGGGATGAAGAAATACTTTAGGATTCATGATTACTCAAGAAATGAAAAGGCCATAATTTTTATTTACAATATGAATGGTGGAGCTTTGATTTGGTGGGAGCACCTCATGCAAGTAAAAGAAATTAAAAAAAAAGGATCAACTAGGAGTGATTTAAAGAGTATTTCAGGGAAAAATACCTATCTAATAGGTATTATAATAACAAGAGGAAGGAGTTCAATGAACTAAAATTGGGACAGAAGTATATGGAAGAACATGTCCATAATTTTTTGGAATTATTGAGGTATGTGGATTATATCAAATATGAAAGGAAAAAAATTCAGAGTTTCCTTGGAATTCTTCCCCAAAATTTCAAAGATAGGATTGAGTTTGTTAATCCACCATCTCTTGATGAAGCCATTAGGATGGTCATGCATTGTTATGAGCATAGAAAATGAAAATTATAGGTTCATCCAGCATGGAAAGGATATCCAAAAGGAATATTTGACCAAAGGAGAAGTGGATTCAAGCCATCATTTAAGAACCAACCAAGAAATTTCCAACAAGGCCAGCAAGCACGAAGTGGAATTAAGCCAATAGTAGAAACAATGAAAGAACCAAAAGGACCCCTTCAGTGTTGGGGGTGTCGAGAAAACCACATGCTTAAATATTTTCCACCCCTGAGAGAGAACACTTGAGGCTTGCATAACTTAGAAGAAACAATTACATTGGAGTATATGGCATAAGAAACTACCCAATTTTATGCAAAATTGGATAGCCATCAAGCAGACAATCAATAAAGAATAGTGGATATTAAAGGTAAGGTTGCTAAGCTGACTATTTTTGTTTTGATTGATCTAGGATATACTCATAGCTATGTTTCTCCAAAAGTGGTTTAAATTTGTTTTCTTAGAAGAGTGAATCATAATAAGTCTTGGTTAGTTCAATTAACCACTAGAACAAAAATAAAAGTGAGTGAAATGGTGATGGAATGCCCCATAGAGTTGAATGGACTTCTCATAGAAGTAAATTTAAATTTCCTACCATTAGGAACCTATGATGCTCTTATTGGTATGGATTGGTTGGAAAGGCATCGGGCCAAGGTAGATTGTTATGAAACAGTCCTTGAATGTGTCAATGAAGAGGGAAGGCTGAGATTGGTAAAAGGGATTCACAAGCAAGTTTCAGTAAGGAAAATTTAAGACTTATAGTTAAGAAAGTTTTACAAGAAAGGATGTCAATTATATGCATCTCATATATCAAATTATTTAGAGGAAAAAGGCCCAAAGATAGAATATTATCAATTTTTATTAGATTTCAAAGATGTGTTTCTAGTTGAAGTTCTCGGACTTCCACCAAAAATAGACATTGATTTTACAATCGATCTTGTTCGAAGGGCAACGCCAGTTTCCAAAGATTCATGTAAAATGAGCATGCTAGAATTGGTAGAATTAATGATGTAGCTACACAAATAAAGAAGTATATAATACCAAGTGTGTATCCTTGGGGAGAAACAATGTTATTTGTCAAGAAAAAATATGGGACTTTAAAGATGTGTATTTATTACAAGTAGCTAAATAAAGTGACATTCAAGAATAAGTGGCCATTTCCTAGAATTGATGATTTGTTCTATCAGATAAAGGAAGCCAAAGAGTTTTCAAAAATTGACTTGAGGTTTGTTATCATCAACTGAGAATAAAATAACAAGACATTCAAAATATAACTTTCCAAACAAGGTATGGCCATGATGAGTTCATAGAGGTGCCATTTGGTCTTACTAATGCACCCATCACATTTATATGCCTCATGAATAGTGTTTTTAGCAAGTATTTAGACAATTTCACGTTAATGTTCTTGGATGACTTTCTTTTTTATTCAAAGAATGTAGAGGAGCATGAGGAACATTTAAAATTGGTGTAGCAAATTCTTAGAGAGCACCAATTGTATGAAAAGATGAGCAAGTGTGAGTTTTAATAATGGAGGCTACAGTGTTTGGGTCATGTCATTTCAGAAGAAGGAATTTCAGTGAATCCAAAAAAGATTGAATCCATACTGGATTGGTCTACTCCAAATAATTTTATAGATTTTAGATATTTTATGGGTCTTGCAGGAAACTGTAGAAGGTTCATTGAAGGATTCTCCAAGATCTCTCATCCAATCATATCCTTGCAAAGAAAGAATGTAAAGTTTTTATGGTTTAAAAAATGTGTAGAAATATCTCAACAGTTGAAGAAGTTACTTACTAGTGCCCCTCTTTTGAATATTGAAAATACAAAGAAATATTTGCAGTGTGCATATATGCTTGCATTGAAGGATTAGGTGGAGTTCTTATGCAATAAGGCTTTGTGATTTTCTATGAGTCAATAAAATTAAAAGAGAATGCACATAATTTTACAACTCGTGATTTATAGCTAGAAGTTATAGTATGCACCCTAAAGATGTGGAGAAATTATTTATTGGGAAGAATATTTGAGCTTAGAACTGATCACACGAGCTTAAAATATTTGTTTGATCAACCAAGCTTAAACTCCATGCAAGATAGATGGATGGAATTTCTATGTGAATTTGATTTCGAAACCAAACATGTAAAAGGGAAAGAGAACAAGGTTGCAGAATCCCTTAGCAGAAAATTTCATGTAGCATCCTTAATCATATGCAAATCATATTTGAGAACAAGAGTTCCTGAAGCCAAGATAAACTTATGAGACCTACCTTCAAGTAAAAGAGAAATCACGACAAGGAAAATTAGATGAAAAGTGTGAATCGAAGAAGATGATCTTATTGATTATAAAGGTAGACTATATATTATGAAATGTGTAGATGCGAAGAAGGTAATAATGGATTAAATTCATCAAATTACATACTCTGGAGATCCATGATATCGAAGGACAATAACAACAACAAGAAAGATACACTTTTGGAATGGAATGAAGAGGGATATAGGAAGAGGGATATTTTTGGGAAAATACATTTCTTAATGTCAAAAGTGCCAACAATTTAAGGCAGAGCATCAACATCTAGCAGGACTGTTGCAACCTCTTCCCATTCTGAAATGGAAGTGGGAAGTCATTTCAATGGATTTAATAACAGGTTTTCGAATGCAAGTGAGGAAGCATGATTCAATCATGGTTGTGGTGGCCAAGATTTCAAATGCATTTCATTTTATCTAGTCAAGTCCACTCATAAACCAATTGATATAGCAAATATCTCCATGAAGGAAATATTTAGATTGCATGGATTACCCAAATCAATAGTTTCAAATAAAGATGTGAAGTTCACATCCAATTTTTGGAAAGGCTTATTTCATGAATTGGGAACTAAACTGAAATTTAATACATTGTATCAATCTCAAATATATGGTCAAACTGATAGGGTGAATTAAGTTCTTAAGGATATGTTGATAATTTATGTGATAGATAAGCCATCCAAGGGGGAGGATTACCTACACTTGGTATAATTTGCATACAATAATGGACATCAGTCATCATTAGGAATGAGCCCATTTGAGGAATTGTATGGAAAGGGATGCAAAACTCTAGAGAATTGGGATAGTCAGGTGAACATGATAGTGCTTGGGCTAGAATGATTAAGGAAATGGAACAATAAATTGTTAATATCATGTAGAATTTAAATGCATCCCAGGACATGCAGAAGAGTTATGCAAAGTTGAAAAGAGTGCAAAAGGAATTCAAAATTCATGATCATGTTTATTTGAGAGTAAATACAAAGAAAGATTCCCTAAACTTGAGAAGTTGTTCCAAGTTGGCACCAAGATATTGTGGGCCATTCAAAGTCCTTGATAGGACAGGGTCAGTTGCATATAGGATTGCATTGCCTTCTAACATGAGAGTTCATAATTATTTTCATGTTTCTTTACTTAAGAAGTATGTATATTATCCTAATCACATAATTGATTGGAATGTGATATAGGTGGAACCCGAGGGAGAGTTCCAAGGGGAACCTATGCACATCCTCGACAAGAAGGTGAAATTCCTACAGAACTGATTCATCAAACATGTAAAGGTACAATGGAAGAATCTTGGTCCCAATGAGGATACATTCAAGTTAGAGGATTCCATGAAAGAGGCATACCCATTTTTGTTCAATTTTTAAAACATCGAGGATGGTGTTGTTCTAAGGGGGAGGAGAATGTAATACCCCCATTCTCCCCTAGAATATATTGTCTTCATATGTAAATATTGTGTATATGTGATGTATGGTTCCTAGTGTGGGGCTCAAGTCTAAGTCCATGTTAGTGAATGACGAGATTTAAAAGGAAATTATTTTATATTTTGTGATCCATGTGCCAGTAATCCATGAGAAATTGTAAAAACATGTAAATATTTATAATGCAAATAAAATTCCAAGAGTTGGTTATGGAAGCAACAAAAATGAGGAGGTTGTGTGTATCCAATCGGTATATGTGAGGGGTTGTGGGATTGAATCCTTTGTTTCCAAGTGTCATATAGATAATACATCCTAACTTCCCTTGCTGATATTTAATCTTGTTGTAAGGAGGTTGCCGAGAAATTAACTCATGAATTAATGGAGAATGGACAAACTGATAATTCTATACAGATGAGTATGGGATCATTTTACTTGACCTAAAAGTCAATTTACTTAGGGGAATTCATTTTCCATCCTCCCCATTCAATTGGGGGGGACAATGAAACATCAATTCTCAGCCTGTTATGCATTCCCAATGGTGAAAATTGTAGAAATCGCAACCAGAAATTAAGCTACGTTTTAAAGTGTCTAGACCACCCAGAAATCTGTGTAGATGATGGAATATAGTGGGGAATCCATATATATAAACCATGGGGAAAACTTGATAGTTTTACTGGCCCAAAACTTCACAGGAATACCTATATTCGAGATATTAGAATTTGAATTTCGTGATTGAGAGTCACGTGACCAAAATTGGGAAAAACTAAGAGTGGATTAAATTGGGAGAGAGATAAGAGGTTGGAATTGCTTGATAAGATCAGTGAAGGAAAGAATCTTTGAATTACTATCATCTTGGACCTTTCTATGCCCACCCTGAAGAGCATTGGAGGGAAGAGGCACCTCAGGGATTGACTAGTAGAGAAGAGGACCTTCCTTGTGATAGTTGCAGTAGGTATTGTGGGTGCCAAGGCTATATGAGATTAATTGAGATTTCTGTAGCTTTGTGGTTGAGCTTTTTATCTTAACATTATCCTTCCATGTCTCCCTACATGCTTGACAAACCCAACTATGTGATGGATCAACATAAGTGATGGTTCCTATGGTTGTGAGTGAGCTTGAGTAGTTCCTTCTTAGTCATTACATAGCTCATCTCGAGGGTGGTCTCTCAGCTGAAATAATATAGGATGGAAAGAGACTTACAGTTGGGGGGTGTTAAGTCAGGAACTTGTTTCTTCAAATTTTATGTTTGATTGTCATTTTTATTTTAGCTTGCATATTTTCTTGAGTTTACTCTTTTTCTTACTGTGAA
>LPNX010381920.1:316552-380762 GCA_001517045.1 Pseudotsuga menziesii
TTCTGGCACAAATAGAGGGAACGTTTCTCTTCCATAGCCAGTTGCTTGAGCAATTTCAATTAAAAGATAAGTGTTTATTGTTGTCTCTAATTATGCCAAATTTATGTATTATGAATGACTATTTGTTTATGGCATATTGAATTAATTAGTCCAGTTGAATTATTAAATTGAATGCATGTGAAAATCCTAAGAATGAATTTATCTATTTGCATGATTTTATTGGTATGCCTATGATGAGCATGCTGGTATATGCATGTTGTGTGTGCATTGATAGATTTTAATTATGATGTGTATTCCTATTATGCATCTACACACATATTTATATTTTAATGAATTTCATAACATGGACATGGGGGTAGAATTTAGCACCCCATACATCATTCATGTTCCCTCCACTAGTTGGATTGATGGGAGAGGAAATGACACTCCACATTATAGATTTCTCCATTTTTCATTATCCATTTCCCTATCACATTCCTTCTACCTCATTTTATTTCATGTTTTTATCCTATGTACCCTAAGTTTTTTCCATGTAGGATGCAAAGCCTCCTTTCCCATATCTTCCAAACTTCGCAATCCACTTCCTCTATGGGATGTGGAGTCCTTTAGTCTCCCACTCATATTTTATTGTATCCTGCAATCTGCAATCCACATCCTTCATATCCATTATCCCTCTTCCATTTTATCTTATGTCTCTTTCACTCCTCCCCTTCCCTTGAACATTTCCTATTGTTTCCTTTATCTCTCTCAATCTTCACTCCATGTCCTCTGCATCCACTCTCCCTCTTCTACTTTATCCTAAGTCTCTTTCACCCCTCCCATCACTCAACCTCCTATACATCCATTATACCTCTTCCATTTTATCCTAAGTCTCTTTCACCCCTCCCCTCCCCTAACACGTTTCTCAATGTCCCAATAAATGTAATAATCAGCACGAGTATGACACATGGCATCACCTATGACATCTAGACACTGGGAAATGAGATGGACTTATCCTATCTTGACACTTGGAAATATTGAAATTATAATATGGTGACATTTGGAAAGCTCAGATTGGTTGGTGATAATTGGGTAGTGACATGGAAGATGACATGGTGGATTGAGTGGGTAATGACATGGAAACCAAAACCCAATTATGACACTTGGAATCACATATGAAGGTCATAATAAAGCTGGGTATGGCACATGGAATCCACCTATGACATATATACACATGGAACTAAGCTATCATATAGTGACACTTTACAAGATCGAAATTATACTATGGTGACACTTGGAAAGATCAGATTGGATGGTGATGAGTAGGCAGTGATGTGGTAGATTGAATGGGCATTTACATGGCAACCAAAACCCTAGTATGGAACGCAACATCACCTATGACATCTAGACACATGGAAATGGGTTGGAATTATCCTATGGAAGCCCTTGGTAAGCTCAGAATTATCTTACGATGACACTTAGAAAGCTTGGATTGGATGCTGATGATTGAGTAGTGACATGGTATATTGAATGGGTAGTGACATGGAAACCAAATATTATGTCAAGCATAAGCAACACAAGGTTCCATGGATTCCTCTATTTCCATGCTCAAATGACATGGGGAAGGAATATTATTTATAATTGTTGATGTATTTGTAGCTTCAAAAGATATTCTGATGTATATTATCATTGTATGTTGTTGTACCCCCATTAGGGATGTGTGTTACCCCTTTACGAGATGTATAAATTATGTCTAGACCTTGAGGTACAACCTCCGTTGTAAGTTGGGGCAATAGTCTCCAATGTAAAATCATGTAATATGTACTTGTAGTCTCTTTAGGAGAAGTGGGCCCCATGTGAGATGACGTGTAGGCTCGAATGTTATATTTGGTCAGTGACTTGAAAGGGTATAAATAGGGAGGTTCTCTCCCTCATTTATACACACCTCACACACTCTCAAGAATGCATGAGAGAGAGACAGTCAGAGGAGGAGATATAGATAGTTGTTGAATACTTCTTATTACTACTTTTGATAATCTTACTATTGTGAAAAAGTTTGTGTGGTTTTCTCCATTATGGTTTCCCCAGTGAAAATATTTGTGTCTCGTGTATCTTTTATATCATATGCATCTTGTTGTACTTGTTATTATTTCAGATAAAGGTCCTATATGATCTAATAAGATCTTGATAAAACTAACATGGTATCAGAGCCTCTCTGAAGGAAGGCAGTGTGCACCTGCGGGAATGAGGGATTCCTAGTTGATGGTGCTCTGTCCACAGATCATCAAGCAAAGAGAGCTAGGATAACTCGCCTCACTAGGGCACATATTTTTGTGGTAGCAATTTTTGAATTGGAGAAGTTTCAATTTTTATCTGCAACTATTGCCGAGAGAAACTAGGGCATCAAGTATTGGAGGCTTCCCACCTTAGTTTTCAGAAAGTGGCCTAGTTGAGCAACTGTCCAAACAAAATTCCCAAACTCCAAGTTTGGAAAATTAGGATTTCTCTGACAAACCCTAGGTAATCCTGCTCCGGAACCTGGTTGGACACCTCAAAATGGTAAGATCCAAATCTTTACTATTTCCATTTGAGGTTCTCATTTTGAAAATACGACTAACCATTCTCAACTCGAGGACAAGCTTGGAGGGGCTGATAACTTCCAGTCATTGAAGTACATGATCTCCATGATCCTTGAAGAAAACGACGTGAATTAGTTTATTTCTGGATATGTTCCCGAACCAAAGGGAGATGAGGCAAAGGGTGCTCATAAGAGAATCATGGCTAAGGCCAAGAGAATCATTGCAAATTCTATTAAGGATCACATCATCCCCCATGTTTCTACATTCAAGACACCGAAGGAAGTATATGATGCCTTGAAAAATATGTTCAAAGGAAAGAACATTGATCAGAAAATGACTTTGAGGAACCGGCTAAAGAATGTGAAGATACATAACTCCGAGACTATACAGTCCTACTTCAGAAGGGTTTCTCAAATCAAAGAACAACTTGAAGCAGTTGAACAAAATGTCTAAGAAGGAGAAATTGCAGTTACTACCCTGAATGGTCTCCCTAGATCATGTGACTCATTCATTCAAGGGATCTGTGTAAGAAGGAATATGATCTCTTTCAACAAAATTTGAGAAGAATGTGCACAAGAAGAAGTTAGACTTGTGACAAGAGAAGAAAATATGGGAGAAACTAACAATCAATCTCTTGCATTCTACACAAGGAAGAACTTCAAGAAGAAGGAGAATAAGGAGAACTTTCATCACAACAAAAGGAAAGACAAGAAACCGAAGAATCCTAAAATAGATCTTTCAAATGTTTGATGTTATACTTGTGATGAAAAGGGACACTTGGAAAGAGATTGTCCCATCCAGAAAAGGACACACTATGCTCATATTGCCGAAGATGATGAGCCAAAAAACAAAAGAAGAATGATTCAGATGAAGAGTATGTGCTAATCTTATCACTTACTGGCACTATCACACACCGAAGCAAGCATTGGCTCATGGATAGTGGAGCTTCGAAACACATAACAGGATACAAGGAATCGTTCATCAATATGTCTGAACATGAGTCACCTCACAAGGTGAAACTTGGGGATGATTATCAATACCCCATGAAACAGAGTGGTGAAGCTTCATAGAAGCTTTGACTCTAGGAAATCCTTAAAGATGAAGGATGTGCTATATGTTCTAGGATTGAAGAAGAATATTCTCTCCATATTTGCACTAGATGCAAAAGGAATTAGGGTTTCATTTGTCGATGGCCAAGTTATGATGTGGCCCAAAGGAAAGACAATAGAGGATGAAACATTGATTGGAGAAGAAGACAGAGGCTTGTACAAGTTGAAGGGACAACCTAAACAAGAATTGGTTCATGAGTCAATTGAACCAAATTAACCGTGGAACAGAAGGCTTTCACATGTGCACTACAAAGCTTTAATGATGGCAAGAAAAACAATTTTAGGATTTCTAGATATCTAGGAAAAGCATGAGGGAATTTACAAAGGATGTGCAAAAGGAAAGAATGAAAAGAAGACATTTCCCAACAATGAGAGCAAGGCTAAAGGAATATTGGAGATAGTACACTCAAATGTATGTGGACCCATGTCTTCTAGCTCAGTAATCAGGTCTGTGTACTATGTGTAATTTATAGATGATTTCTCACATAAGACTTGGATATATTTCTTGAAAGATAAATTGAAGTTTTTAGTAAGTTCAAGGAATATAAAGCCTTGGTTGAAAACTAGATAGATAGGAAGATTAAGACTCTACGGTCAGATAATGACAGCAAGTTCACTTCAGAATAATTCAAGGAACTTGACACAGAATATGGGATTAAGAGGGAGTTGATCACTCCATACAATCCTCAGCAAAATGGGGTTGTAGAACGAAAGAAACGAAGCATAATAGGAGCATCAAAAGAAATGTTGCTTGACCAGGATATTCCTATGCACCTTTGGGATAAGGAAGCAAGAACAATTGTGTATGTATAGATTCATACTCCTCATCGATTACTTTAAGACAAGACTCCTGAAGAGGCTTTATCAGGAGTGAAACCTGAAGTCAACCATCTGAGAATGTTTGGTTTCTCGGTGTACATACATGTCCACAAGGAGAAAAGGACCAAGCTCGATCCTTCTGGGAGGAAGGCTGTATTCGTAGGATACAATGATACATCAAAGGCCTACCAAAGATACTTCCCAGGATTCCTGAATATCAACATCAGTAGAGATGCAACCTTTGATGAAGACTCGACATACTTCAGATCCATGAGGACTCCTATCCAGGAATTCGATGAACCTGAAGAGACAAGAGTCTAAGAAATGGAAATTAGAGAAGCAATTCCAGAATACCCTAAAGATCATGACATGAAAGAACCACAAAATTTGGTAGAGACATTCCTTGAGAAAGACTCCCACAAGCGGAAACCAGCATGGGCACGTGAGCTCTTACGAGAAGTGGAAAGGTATGACGCTTGAGAATGAATACATAGAGAGAGAAAAAGGGAAAATCCCTACAATAGCTATGTGTCCCTACTATGTGACATCATTGACAAATAACCTTCCACCTATGAAGAGGATATAGAAAATAAAGAAAGGAAGGATGCGATGATCGAGGAATATCAGTCGATCATGAAGAATGATGTCTGGGAGGTTGTTCCGAGGCCGGAGAAAAAGTATTTCATGACTTCAAAGTGGATCTACAAGATCAAGCATGTTGCAGATGGCAACATCGAGAAACACAAGGCAAGATTTGTAGCATGAGGCTTCTCAAAGAAAGAAGGCATAGACTACGAAGAGACACTTTCACCTGTGGCAAGGTACACTTTCATAAGGACCATACTTTCTTTGGAAGCAATTATGAAATGGAAAGTGCACCATATGGATGTCAAGATAGCCTTCTTGAATGATGTAGTCGAAGAGGAAGTGTATGTGGAATAACCACTGGGATTTGAAACACATGATAGGAAGACCCATGTGTGCAAATTGAAGAAGGCCTTTTATGGTTTGAAAAAAGAACTGGGGACATGGTACAACAAGATGGATAACTTCCTTATGATATTGGGATTTACCAAGATTAAATTATATTCCAACTATACTTCAAGGTGGAAGAAGGAAGACCAATGATACTCCTGCTATATGCCGATGACTTGTTTCTAACAGGTGATAAGGAACTCATTATAGATACATAAAGGATACTTGCTACAGAGTTCAAGATGAAAGACCTAGGTATGATGCACTGCCTCTTAGGAATGGAGTTGTGGAACAATGAATATCAAATATTCCTTGGGCAAGGGAAGTATGCAGTGGAGATTCTGAAGAGATTCAAAATATTGGACTATTAGGCTATGGAAACACCTATGGCATCTAACTTGAAGCTTCTGAGTGATGCCTCATCTGAGAAGGTCGATGCCATGATGTATCATCAAATGATTAGCACAATAATGTATTTGACGAATATGAGACCAGGCATATGCTTTGTGGTGAACAACCTGAACCATTTTCTGATTAATTCGAGACATGCTCACCTCATAGCAATAAAGCATGTTCTGAGGTACCTAAAAGGTATAGTGGATTATGGGCTCAAATATGATGAGAATCAGAAGATCAACCTACACAGTTATGTTGATTCAGACTGGGAAGGTGGCACCATTGATAGGAATACCACCTCAGGTTGCTGATTTAGTTTGGGATCTGGCATGATCTCCTGGTTCAACATGAAGCAATCATTTGTGGTGCTGAGTACAACCGAGGTAGAGTATGTTGCCGCTTGCTTGACTAGTTGTGAGGCAGTGTGGCTATGAAAGCTATTGTCTTAATTATTTGATCTCTAGTTGGATGTGACTTTCATCTTCTAGGAAAATTAGAGTTGCATGAAGCTGACGGAAAACCCAGTGTTCCATGACAAGTCAAATCACATCGAGATCAAGTTCCACTATATCATGGATATGGTGCAGAGAGGAGAAGTGAAGCTCAAGTACGTGGAAACAGAGGAGAATATAGCTGATGTGTTGACCAAGCCTCTTGTGATAGTGAAGTTTGAGTACTTCAGAGAAAGACTTGGTGTGATATAGATTGAGATCCCTCGAAAGAGGGAGTGATGTGTTCTAGCATATAGCTAGAAATACAGGTTTTTTGATCATAACAACATGGTGAAGTTCATAGGTTGCTTCGATGTAATCAGTATTGTATGTTATCCTTGGATGTAACATCTTGACGAAGCTCACAGGTCATCCTTGTATGTAATCAGTCCTGATACAAAGCATATTATCTCACATGTGAAATAAGACGGGTTATCCGAATGTAAATACTGAGACCTGGCATGCAGGTACGTAGATTATTCGGATGTAATATGTCCCATGTGTTGTCTGAGTGTAAATATTGAGCCCTAGCATGGTACATAGGTTAATCAGACGTAATATGTCTCAAAGGTTATCTGAACAGAAAAGATCTTGGACGCAGGTTGTTCAGATGTAATTCCTTGAGGTTGACCAGAAGAATGTAAAAAGGTCCTGGTGTAGCAGGTTGTTGGGTCATAATTAGTCCTACCATATATATTAGATATATGAATTTCAATGCTGAGATGATAAGTTCATGAAGCACAAGAGGTGCACCTAGGTGGTTCTTTTAATAGAATGCGAGTTGACCTAAGATGCTTTGGTTGATTGTTGTTTTGTCTTCTGCCGGACAAAAGAGATGATCTAGATATGACCAGATGAAGGTAGAAGACGTGGGACATTATCATGGAAATGAAAAGAATATCTTGGACATATTCTATGAGAAGGCTTGCTCGAGATGAGATGAAGACCTGGCAGAGGAATAGGCCTACATCCAACATGAAAAAGGGTTGGCATTGTAGAAAATTTTGATGATAGATAGTATGGTACGATGATAAAATTATAGGAAAATGATGGAAACAACTATAATGAAGACTCTATCACTCTGTGATGATGACGATGCAATGAAGACCTGACCAGATGTGTTGATGATTGTGTAGAGAGAGAATACCTTCCTAGTTAAGAGGGAGTGTTGATGTATTTCTAACTTCGGAAGATATTCTGATGTATATTATCATTGTATACCCCAGTTGGGGATGTGTAGTACCCCTTTGCGGGATGTCTAAATTGTGTCTAGACCTTGAGGTACAACCTTCGTTGTAAGTCAGGGAAATAGTCCCCAGTGTAAAATCATGTAATACGTACTTGTAGTCTCTCTAGGAGAAGTGGCCCCCATGTGAGATGACATGTAGGCTCGAATGTTATATTTGGTCAGTGACTTGAAAGGGTATAAATAGGGAGGTGCTCTCCCTCATTTATACACACCTCACACACTCTCAAGCACGCATGAGAGAGACACAGTAATAGGAGGAGAGATAGATAGTTGTTGAATACTTCTTATTATTGCTTTTGATCATCTTACTATTTTGAAGAAGTTTGTGGGGTTTTCTCCTTTATGGTTTCCCCAGTGAAATTATTTGTGTATCATGCATACTTTATATCTTATGCATCTTGTTGTACTTGTTATTCTTTCAGATAAAGATCCTAGATAATCTAATCCAATCTTAATAAAACTAACAATAAATAGTTATGAATACTCTCCCACAATACATGTGGGATAAATAGAGCAGAATCCTAATCTAAGGTTGAAAGTGCATGTGAGGGAAGATCAACAGATGTTGAGTCTCAACCTTATAAAGGCCATATATTGACCTCCTAACATCGTAATCAAGCAAACAAGAGATCGTTGGAAATATAAGAGGACAAATAACAACTTGGATGTAGTTTTCAAAGATGAATATTGTCCTCTTTTTTCTAAAAAAATGAAAGAACAGTTGGGTTGTTTGTAAGTGCTCTTTGCAAGTTTGATGTGGAGCCTCGACTTCTGAAAACCATAACTTGAGTTTCCATTGTCCAAATTAAGAAAAAGATGTCTTGTTGGAAAGAGAGTCTAATATCCCAATTTTGACCCTATTGCATTAAAATTGTGAATGATGTAAATGTCATTATTAAATCATGGTGAGGAGCTCAAGGCCAAGGCCCCACCATCGATTTAGTGTCTTATGTATCGGAAATTAAAATCGATTCCTATGGTTCTCATGCTAGCCATGCACAATATAAAATGAAACATCAAGTGAATATGAAATTTAATAAAATACCCACAACTAGCTATGCAATGCAACAAGAGATGGGGGCATGCTTTTCACAAGGAGTAGGGAGGGAAATTATTCAAACCCTTGAGCCAATAGTTTTAATACAAATGTCAAGGAGAGAACCCATAAACTCTCAAATACCCATTTTTACTTATGCACCCAATCATTTAACTCTTCCAAGAGTTGCTTGAGGTGGTTAATGCATTGGGAATGGAGAGGAATGGTAGCCAATTTCATGTATGGGCAAGCCATGAATTCTGGGAAATCATATTTTTTCTTATGGGGCAAGAAAACATCCAGAAATGTGTGCCTAATCCATTCCTCACCCATGATTTTCACTTCCTCACGCAGCTGGAGCTAGCTGGGGCGTTCCCTTCACGCTTTTCTGCATTTTCCTTCATTTTTCTGTGGCTGGAAATATTTTTTTGTGTTGCAAAGTGGATGGGAAGAAGAGATTCATGCTTTGGGGGTTTATATAGGTTCAAGTAGAAATTTACTTCCCTTGTATTTCCATCCATTATACATCTGCATATGTCTTTTACTTCCAATGCATTTTTCTTATGTTCATGGGTTATAGCTTCACATCCACTAAATCACACTAGATTGATGAGAGGGGACGTGACAGTGTGGTATCAGAGCCACAGGTTACAACATCGGGCCTAAATGGGCTAAGTTGAATAGTTTGCATAGGTTATATCACCCCCTATTGAGAACTAGTCAGTAGAGAAAGAGAGAAAAAAATTTCAAAGTGTTTTTGAAATTCTGTCTATATCTATGTCAACAAGATTTTGTGAGATTGTAGCAACGCGTCGGAATCATAGCAACTGTGTCAGCAATGATTTGGCAATATCACAGTGACACGTCGGCATCGCAGTGACTGTGTCAGTGAAGTTAGCTAGAAACGCTGAAATAGTAGGTGATTTAAGCTGAGTCCAATAATACATTTTGACGTGATCGACTGAGTTGTGCTAATGATATTGCACTTATAAGTTTCATCATGGTCGGCTGAGTTGTGCCAACAAAGTTTACGAAGTTTGGTGAAATACTCAATCAGTTGTTAGCGATCGATAATCGGTGTAAGAAGTGGTTGACGGTAATTGATCAGCGTAAATCTTGATCGATCCTGATTGGTCGGTGACAAAAGATGAGTCTGCCAAAAGAGGTCGAGGGAGACAGAAGAATTCACCGATCGGCCCAAATAAATGAGTTGCACTGAAACAGGTTAGAGGAGACAGACGAGTTCGTCGATCGACACAAATAAGTGAGTTGTGCCGAAATAGGTCGAAGGAGATAGACAAGTTCGACGATCGACACAAATAAGTGAGTTGCTCTGAAATAGGTTGGAGGAAAAATGATAAATCCACTGAAATAGAGAATTTCAATAGTTTTTCAGTGAGATTTGGAGGTGCTAGAAAATTGAAAAATGGCCTTGAAATTATGCACCAAATTGCATGAAATTGAAAGATTTACAAAAAAAACAAGGGCGCTACCCTCGACCCGTCCTGCAGTGGGAAATATCCCTTGAACCCTGTCGTCCCCCTGAGACAATCGTTGATTGTGAGAAAAGTCTATGTTTTGACAAGTTGTCAATATAGAATTTTCCCAAATGCAGGAAAGTAATTTATAAAATTATAATAATATCACGCATCTAACAATTGTGTTTACAAACACATTTTGCAGAATCATAGTCACATCGAAGGAAACATTCCACATAGTGCAGTTTGGAAAATTTGGTCTTGGTTGGGCCAAGAAGATCAACCTCATGGATGATGCATAGGATCCCTATGAGCTCAAGATAGATTTCATGGGAGAGAACATACATGTTGAGAATGCTGAAACAAAGTCGAATGGGAGAAGAAATCAAGAGACTCCCCCAGATATTGCAGCCACCATGAAGACCCTAAGGGTGGAGTTGCAAAGTTGCAGAGAATATAATGAAAGGATGATTAAAGCTCAGGAACTTAAAAAAATTAGTTGAATGCAATCATTCTACAGAGTTTGACAGAAATCGAAATTCAGGTGAACTCTGGGCATCGAACAACAAATCCATAAGGGAGTGGGAGTAGTTCAAGATGAAATTCTTGCAAGAGGTCTAATAGCTCAAGAAGATTTTATAGAGATAAAACATATACTCTATAAATATATTCTAGTGGATCATCTGAATATGAAGAATCCGTTGGGGGTTCAAACTCTTAATCTCACAGGATAAAGAGGAAGAGGCATTACAAGAACAATTCATATGGGGAATTTAAGAAGGAAAAGCCTCCTACATTTGATGGTGAGGTAAAATATGGTCAAGAAGTTGAAGCTTGGATTCTTGGGATGAGAATCTATTTCCAATTCCAAGACTACTCTGGAAATATGAAGGAAAGGGTATCCATCTTCAACTTAAATGGAAGAGCATCTATATGGTGGGAGCACCTCAAGCAAGTGAAGAGGATCAATAAAATAAAAATTGTGTGGAAGCAGTTTAAGAAATATTTCAAGCAGAAGTACCTCTTTTATAGGTACTATGATGATAAGGTTAAATCATTCCATGAGATGAAATTGGGACAATTGGCCATGGAAGAATATGCAAACAAATTCTTGGAATGATTGAGGTATGTCAAGTATATTCGAGATGATAAGGTGAAAATTCAGCGTTTTCTAAGTGGGCTACCTCGGTCGTATAAATATAGGATTGAATTTGATGAACCTTGAAATCTAGAATAGGAAATAAGGAAGGTCAAGTATTGTTATGGTCACAACAAAAGAAAACCTAGTTTCCATAAGGCATGGAAGGACAAGAAGAATGAGAATTTTGACCAAAGGAAGAAAGGTTTCAAACCCCCTCACCTCTAAAATCAGCGAAGGGAACCATCACAAGCTGTGACTACGCCATCCAGAATGATGTGAGACAAGCCAAGAGATCCAAAGGAGCCATGATAACCACTTCAATGTTTGGAATGTGGAAGATACCATATGCTTAGGAATTGTCTGCATCATAATGGGAATGTAAGTCAAGTTCACAACATCCAAGGAGCTGAAACTGTGGGTTAAGTGGCGAGGACCATCCATAGAATCTATGAAGCACTAGAGGACCACCAAGAAGATCATCAATCAATTGTGGTTGAAGTTGAAGGTAATATTGCTAAGCAATATGTTTCTATTTTGATTGAACCTAGATCTACTTACAGTTATATTGCTCCTAAAATTGTTGAGATTAGCGAATCATGGTTAGTTCAACTAGCCACTGGAACTAGGAGAAAAGTTAGAAAAATTGTAGAGAAATTTCCATTAGATATCGATGGGATATTCACTTATGCAAACCTAAATATTCTACCACTTGGTTCCTATGATATTCTCATTGGAATGGACTGGTTAGAAGCACACAAGGTTAAACTTGAATGCTACCACAAGACATTTGAATGCATGGATGAAGAAGGAAACCAAAGGGTTCTAAGAGGCATTCCAAAGGTGATTTATGTTAGGTAGGTTTCAGCAATGCAGTTGAAGAATTTATCTAGGAAAGGTTGTCAATTGTATGCAACCCATGTTTTGGAGGCAATGAAAAATGAAACTCCTAAGTTGAAGGACTATCATGCATTGCAATAATTCAAGGATGTTTTTCTTGATGAGATTCCAGGACTTCCTCCAAAAAGAGACATTGATTTTACAATTGACCTTGTTCTAGGAGCCGCACCAGTGTCCAAGACACCCTACAGGATGAGCACAACAAAATTGCTAGAGATGAAAATGCAGTTACAAGAGTTGTTGGAAAAGAAATATATCAGGCCAAGTGTGTCCTCATGGGGAGCACCAGTTCTATTTGTGAAAAAGAAATATGGGACACTCGGGTTATGTATTGACTACATGCATTTGAACAAAAGTTACTATGAAGAATAAATACCCCTTACCTTTAATTGATGAACTTTTTTATCAAATGAGAGGAGCAAAGGTATTTTCAAAAATTGACTTGAGGTCTGGTTACCGGTAAGAATCAAAAAGAAATATATTCATAAGACAACCTTTAGAACAAGGTATGGACACTATGAGTTTATGGTGGTACCATTTGGTCTCACAAATGCACCAGCTACATTCATGTGTCTCATGAATAATGTTTTTAACAAGTATCTAGACCAGTTTGTTCTTGTCTTCCTAGATTACATTCTTATTTATTCTAATAATGAAGAAGAGAATGAAGAACATTTGAGAATGGCATTTCAATTGCTAAGGGAGCATAAGATATGTGAAAAGTTGAGAAAATGTGACTTTTATAAAGATAAAATTCATTATTTGGGTCACATTATCTCAGACGAAGGAATATCTGTGGACCCTGAGAATATTGAGGCCATTATGAATTGGCCAACTCCAAGAAATGTGACGGATGTGAGATCCTTTATGGGACTTGATGGGTAGTATAGGAGGTTCATTGAAGGATTCTCTAAGGTCACACATTAAATCACTTTCCTACAAAAGAAGGCGATAAATTTTGAATGGACACCAAGATGTGAGGAAAGCTTCCAACGATTGAAGAATCTTCTTATGAGTGCACCAATTTTGAAAATTTTAGACCTAGAAAAATACTTTGTGGTGTGTACCGATGCATGAAATCAAGGACTTGGAGGAGTTCTTATGCAAGACAACCATGTGGTATTCTACGAGTCAAGAAAGTTGAAGGAGCATGAGAAGAACTATCCTACTCATGTTATAGAACTTGCAGCCATAGTACATGCTATAAACATGTGGATGCATTACTTAATGGGAAGGAAATTTGAGCTAAGGATAGACCATTGTGGTCTAAAATACTTGTTTCATCATCCAACTTTAAATGCTAGGCAAGCTAGATGGTTGGAATTTTTGTGTGAATTTGATTTTGAAATCAAACACATAAAAGGAAAAGAAAACAAGTTGGCTGATGCACTCAGCAGGAAGGTACATGAAATGCATGTGGCATCTCTTAGTACTTGCCAACTAGATTTGATCCAGTATATTATTAACCATATTGCCGAGGATCAAGTGTACGTGCAGATAAAGGGAAAGTTGCAGCAGCAAAACCTTGAAAGGAAGTACGAAGGATATCAATTGGAAGGAGACAAACTTCTTACTTATAAGAATAGAATTTATATTCCAAATGTGGTAGACTTGAGGAGGATTATTATGGATGAAATCCATCAAGCTCCATATTCTGGCGACCCATGATATCAAAGAATAATTCCTACAACCAAAATGCAGTATTTTTGGTCGGGAATGAAAAAGTACATTGTTGAGTATATTTCTAAGTGCATGAAATGTCAACATGTGAAGGTTGAACATCAACACCCAACAGTTTTGTTGCAAGCTTTGCCAATCTCAGAATGGAAGTGGAAAGTCATTTCCATGGATTTTATTACAGGGTTTCCAATGACTATGAGACAATATGATTCCATCATGGTTGTGGTGGATAAGTTAACAAAGGAATCACATTTTATATCGGTCAATTCCACATATAAATCCAATTCCATTACAAATATTTTCATGAAGGAAATTTTCAGATTGCATGGATTTCCTATGGCAATAATTTCTGATAGGGATACCAAGTTTACTTCAAATTTTTGGAAGGATCTTTTTGCATATTTGGGTACAAAACTAAACTTTAGCACCGCCTACCATCCTCAAACCGATGGAAAAACAAAGAGAGTAAATCGGGTGCTTGAAGACATGCTTCGCATGTATGTAATGGACAAACCATCCAAGTGGGAGGATTATTTACACTTGGTAGAGTTTGCATATAATAATAGGAAGCAAGCATCATTGGGAATGATTCCATATGTGGCTTTATATGGAAGAAGATGTAGAACACCAGTGACTTGGGATAAACCAGTGAATAGAATTGTGCTTGGTCCAGAATTGCTTAAGGAAATGGAACAAGAGGTTGCAAAGATCAAGCATAACTTGAAAGTAGCCCAAGATAGACAGAAGAGCTACATAGATAAGCATAGCGTGCATAGGGAGTTCAGTGTTGGGAATCATGTTTATCTTAGAGTGAGGCCAAGGAAGAGTTCCTTAAAGATTCGGAGTTGTGCCAAGCTATCACCTAGATATTGTGGGCCATTTGAAGTGCTTGAAAGAATAGGGCCAGTTGCATATAGAATTGCATTGCATACTAGCACTAGAGCTCATAATTTTTTTCATGTCTCTTTGCTTAAGAAATATGTACATGATCCTAACCATGTGATTAATTGGTATGTGATCTAGCTGGAAGCCAAGGGAGAGTTCCAAACCGAGCCATTACGCATCCTAGACAAGAAGGTAATAGTGCTCTAGAACTGAGCAATTGGACATGTAAAGGTGCAATGGAAGAACTACGGTTCCTATGAGGCTACATGGGATTTGGAATATGCCATGAGAGTGGCACATCCATTTTTTTCCAATTTTCAAGAGAACTGAGGACAGTGCTAATGTAAGGCGGAGGGGAATGGAATATCCCTATTTTGACCTTATTACATGAAAATTGTAAATGATGTAAATATCATTATTAAATCATGGTGAGGAGCTCAAGGCCAAGGCCCTACCATCGATTAAGCATTTTGTGTATCGGCAATTAAATCAATGCATATCATTCTTGTGCTAGCCATGCACAATATAAATTGAGACATCATGTGAATATGCAATTTAATAAAATACCCACAACTAGCTATGCAATGCAACAAGAGATGGGGGCATGATTTTCACAAGGAATAGGGAGGGAAATTATTAAACCCTTGAGTCAATAGTGTTAAGCCAAATGTCAATGAGAGAACCCATAAAATCTCAACTGCCCATTTTGACTTATGCACCCAATCATTTAATTCTTCTAGGAGTTGGTTAAGGCAGTTAATGCATTGGGAATGGAGAGGTATTGAAACCAATTTTGTGTATGGGTAAGACATGAATTTTGGGAAATCATATTTTTCCTTATGGGGCCAGAAAACACCCAGAAATGTATGCCCAATCCATTCCTCACCCGTGATTTTCACTTCCTCACGCAGTTGGATCTAGACAAGGCATTCTCTTCACAGTTTTTGCATTTTCCTTCATTTTTCTATGGCTGGAAATCCGTTTTTGTGTTGCACAGTGGATGGGAAGAAGAGATTCATTATTTGGGGGTTTATAGAGGTTCAATTAGACATTTAATTTCATTTTATTTCCGTGCATTATGCATCTGCATATGTCTTTTACTTCCAATGATTTTTCTTATGTTCATGGGGCTAGATGCCCGGTTATAGCATCGTGACATTTTCTAGATTGCACTAGATTGACGAGAGGGGACATGATAGATAGAACCATGTAAATAACTTGGGAATGGTTTTCATGTCTATAGTTTCAATTATAATATCCAAGAAATAAAAACACAGTCATGAATATTCCCTTCTTAATATAAAATTATTTTGGGAAAATGGTTTATTAGAAGATTTGTTTTTAAATGTCCAATGTGGGTCCCACTTTGGAGCATGAATTTATAAGTTCACAAGTACCAAGGAGAATTTAATAGAAACTTAATTAATTTACCAAACCATCATTTCATCAGAAGGAAAGCACATAAGAGATTGAAGAAAAGGTGAAAACCCTTACCCTAAAAGTATTTCCAAGAGGGTGAAGAGAAGATTATTAATGACGATTTAGAGCACATTTCAAAGGGTCTAGTCCTAAAAATATTTCCTCTTTTCTTTTTAAATATAAACCTCTAGTTCCTCCTCTGTCATAACCCCAAAATTTCATAAAAATTTAAAATTTTTAAGATAACATAAAATGTTGAATACACAGTTTACCAACTGCTAGCGGTTAGCGAAAAATGAAACAGTATTTCAATTAGTATTAATCATTTTTATAAAACAATAACAAATACAATTTTCATTTTCGTAATGTATATAATATTGACCTGCATTCAGATTACTTTCAATTTTACTAATAAGTTTACCTTTTTGCAAGTAGGTAAAATCTATCTTTGAAATCTTGGGCTTACTTAGCATTTATGTTAACGCAGATGGACTGGTGGTTGTTATAGGTTCAATAGGTAACAATCAATCAAGTAGAAGTTTAATTAATAAGTAGTAGGAAGTATATATGTTGCATGTTAAACTACTAGTAAATAAACTGAATATTTACAAGCAAGCTCTTATGAGGTAAAGTAATTTGTCTTCTATAGCTTTTGTTTCTAAGGTAGTATTCACATTTAGATATAAGATCGTTATTTTTATCATACTTAGTGGAATAAAGATACTTACTGTGAGCTTAGTACTCATATTCTTCGAAATAAATTCATTTATATTTTAACATACTTCTATCTCAATTATTGTGTTCAACTTTGCTGTCTCTCATTCAAGAAAGTGTGCCTATCAGTCTCGATAGTAACGATCTCCAATAGAGTACAAGTTTCTGTTTTGTCTTTTCTTACTAGCCCTCGAGGTTATTAACCTAATGTTTGTATGTAAGTAAGTTAATCACTAAGTTAAAGACTTCAGTACTTAAACTATTGCCTTGTTGTTAGTATTATTGTAACTATATATCATATCCCTTAATTCATATTGTTCCAAGATAACTATTGCTTGCATCCTATAGAACTCTTCTACTTGGAAGTGTCCATGACCTTATAAATTTGGTTCTTGTAATTTTAGATACATCGTCTTAAAATGGAATACCTTCTAATCTGAGGTCTGCACTAAATGAAAACAATATGACCAAGATTCGTATACTATGCGAAGAACAAGCAAACATAAACAATCACAACTATCTTTGCCAATAATGATAGGATATTTTATTATTATTATTATTATTGACAAGTTGAGCATACAAACTATTATTTGTAAATGCTTACTTATGCTTGTTTACTTGTCATATTTTAATTACCTTTACTCTTATAACCGAATTCCATAATTTATAACTAACCCTAAACCATTGGTTTCGAATAATACGGTTTGAACTTCAATATAATATGTCATTATCTCAACGTCATTTGTAAAGTGTACATACCAAATGTTATTTACAAATACTTCATTGTATGGTCGACTTTGGGATTGTATCGATGACAAGGCGGTTATAACCATGCTCTAAGGTCAACGTTAGATATCATTATACTCAATTATACAAGCCTTGATACTTTCGATTTCCATGATATAGTTGTACTTAGTGCATACATAAAACTATATTTCATATTCATTGCATTGTTGTTTAAATATACATGCAATAATAAATTGATTATTGAACACGCAGATGAACTATAGAATTTGACCCTTGTATGATTTAAAGATTTGGAGGGCACGTGGGCACCTCTCATCCATGTATTGGTGACTTTTAAAGGCTGGAAACCCTATTCATTTGTCATTTTCCTCTGGGGTTTTCATTGAACTACGAATGCTCTGTGTATTTGTCATGGCGGCCATTAGAGGCTACTTCTCTGTCTTGCTTATTATGTGGCTTGGGTTTGTTCTTGCTGCAGTTTCCTTCCTCAATATTTAGCTTGTACATTGTCGTTGTTGTGCACCTTATGGTGTGAGTAGTTATTGTTTGTTGTGTTTTGGCTCTCGGAAAGTCCAGGGTTTCAGTCTTATTTCTCTTGTAGCTCATCACGGCCTGTGAAGTTGACCTTGATAACTTTGTATCTGTTCCAGGTCAGAGTAGAGATTGATTTACTCCTCTGTGTAAATTTACTAAAGCTAGTGACCGTTTCCTTGTTGCTCGAATTCTCTCGTTCAGGAAGGTAATGGCAAACTCGTCTTCTTTATTTCAAAAACTCTTTGTTAATATGATAACACAGTTAGGGTTTTTATGTTTTAAAGCTAAGCTATTAACTGATGCTAGAATATATACTTGTACAAGAACCTATGACCGTTCCAAGCTTCGGTGGAAGAAAAACGATGGTCGGCTTCAGTGGCTTGTTGCCCCAACCGGTAAGCCCTAAGTTCAAAAATGGGTTTTTTCCCTATTTGTAAAAAGGGTTGTTGATGGAGATAATACACGGCTTGGAATCCTGCTTCAGTTTCTCGCTAGTTAATAGGTTTTTAATATGATAATGTTTTACAAATTTAACTTGTAAACCCTTGCAGTCATGCTGGGTAATGCCGACCTTTAAGTCATGACATGTATGTAGCTTTCTTGACTTGTAAAAAAAAGGTTACAGCCTTACGGCTTGATCATACTCTGGTTTTTAAATTAAAAGGGTTTCTCCCGTATTTATAGTTTTAAGTGACTCTTGTTTTTTATTACTCTATTCATTATAATTTGACTTGTAAATGTTAATACTGTAAAGTAAGTTTTTTCTTCTTAACTGTCAGTGAAGAACAATTACTGTTAGTAATATTTTTTGTAAGTAAATATTGTTATTGTAAATACTGTAGGTCAGTCATAATATAAAATTTATAATTTTATACTTACCTGTTCAGAATAGAATAGTTAGGGTTTTAATGGAATGAACCCTTGTTTAAATATACTCTTAATTTATTTATTAATTGATCATTGTTTCCTGTTTGTTTCTATTTCGTTATTACAGGAATATTGATGTTTATTAATCTATTTATGAAGTATAAAAAGAGTTACAACTATACTACAAAGTTTTTGAGATAAGACTATACTCAATCTATCACATAGATTATAGTCTTTTTGTTTAATTTGTTTACTTAGTTATCAATGTACATGGTTAAAACTTTTATAAATTAATTTATAAAAAATAAAAAGGAAGCTAGGGTTTCGACCCTTGGGTTATCTTGCACAGTTTTAAAAGCATGTTTGTTAAATATAAAATAGTTTCTAAATATGATATTTTAGTTTTATTTTACCTAATGTTTATATTTATACTTGTTTTTATTTACTATTATGTAGCTTTGAAGTTATTCAGAGCTCTGTGAAGACTAGAACATTAACTTTGTGACTCTCTTTACTTTTCATAAATAAGGGTTTATATACATAATCCTAATCTTTTTGGTATTAAGTAATAATTTATAATTTATTAAATAGTTTATAAGATATATGGTATGTTTAATAACTGGTATAAATACTTAACTGTTACCTTCAAATAAACTTTTGTTTGTATCAGTATACTAATACTTTAACTCTAGTGCAGTTTTACTAATTATTTTCTGCATAATATTTTAAACATTGAAATAAAATTACTCTGCTATCTATAGTTACACAATCCTATCTACTATTGTCATTCTCTTATCTACTTAAAGCATTCTATCTGTGCTAGAGTACGGCTTGGTTTCCAAGTGTGGAAAAACATAGTTTAGAAAGTTATGTTTATCCTAACACATTATTCTCTAATCCATTTCATTTCTATAACAATCTAATAAAATACTAACACAAACATTTCACAAACTAAACTATTAACATTCACATAGCAGTTACTAAGATTTATTTAACTAACACAGTAAAATAAAATAACTTGGATCCTGTTGAGGACAGATGATAAGCCTATTGAGGACAGACGACAATAGCTTTAGGAGGTCGTTCCTCCCTACCAATCTCCTGGAGAGCACTCAAACAACGCTTCCTCAGGACCCTCGAGCCTGTTCCTGGTCTTCTTGGCTAAGAACTGGTGGAGAATGCAAATAGTAGAACCCCTTGTCAACTAACTAGTTCAATACCTCAGTAAAACACTCTGCTCTAAGCAGTATAATCTTCAGCTTAAAAGCTGCACTAGATTAATTAGCAGTTATCCCCTCAAACACTTTCCAAATTTCCCTTCCATTGAATTTCTCTGAAGTACATTCATTCAGCCTAAATGGTCACTTCTCTAGAATGAGCAGCCCGAGCTCTCTTCAATGTGAATTTTTATAAAGATTGCCTACGTCTTTTTGTGTTAGTTTTCATTAATTGAGCCACATGCTCTAATTCCACTTTCTTGGGGAATCATGACCACAAATGTAGAGAAGTTTCCACCTGCAACAATTGGAGGTAGTTTGAGGATGCTACCACATGTTAGTTTTCTCTCCACCCAGTATCCTCCACCAATTTGACCAGTAAACACTCTTTTAACAGCTCTCCTAAGCTGTTGTCTCCTCCTTTATTTATTTATAAATAAAATTTTCCAAATTTTCAATAAATATCCTTGACCCTATTGAGTCATGAATTACAACTTAGCATAAAATTTAACATATTGTCCTCAAATAATATCAAATTGTTTTTGCAAAAATTGGGGTATGTGACATCCTCTATGTTTTCTTCTTTCCATATCATTTTCTCATTCAAGCTTGTGTTGCATAAGTCTAGCATTGAATATGAGTTATGATTCTCTCTCTCTCTCTCTCTTCAAGTGTTTGTTTCATGTCCACATGAGAATTCTTCGGCCTAGATAAGGTTGTCATTCAAGCATGGTTGTCTATTTGATTCATGGATATTTGATGTTGTTCTAACTGTAGGCAACTGTCTTGATAAAGAACATAGTATTGTATTTATTATTGATTATAAAACTCCAAGGAGAAATATTCATGGGCATATTATTTTTATGGTCTCTTACTTTCATGTGAGAATGAGATATTGAGTATATGTTTCCTATACATCTTTATGATATTTATGGTTGAAATCATTTAAACTTTTCTGATGGCCCTTGTTATCTGTATTCTTTCTTCCTATGAAATATCCAGTTGGATATCTTACTTGCATATGCTATAAGAGGCGTGTTGTGGTGACCTGGACATATATTTATATTTGATATTTAATATTTCTTTACTCCATTTACTTTGAGTTGTCTAATCCATTTTCAAGCAAATTTTGCACTTGAATGATAAATGTGGTTATGAAGAACTCTCTTTTATTTAGGAGAATATGATAACGAATTTGGGGGTTTGTTTCCTAACATTCTCCCTTCACATTTGTCTCAAACCTAGAAAAATCAAGAACCATATTTCAGATTTAAAGAGACGAGTACCACCTCTATGGAAATAAAAGAACGAACTTCTTATTCCCCACAAGATTTATTTTAGTGTTGGTTTTTTTCCCCTTGACAGGAAAAAAGAGTTCAACACAAGTGTTAGCCTCAATGTTGAAGTAGTCCAAGAAATTCCACATCAAACTCTAGTACCATGTCTAGGGGATTATGTTGACTCCTAGTTGATGACTCTTTATTGTGATGAATAGTTGGATATAGCGCTCTAAATGCCCACCATGGTCATGCATATCCAAATAAAGAGAACCCTTCATATAAAAAGATTGTCCACATAACTGCAAAAAGGATAGTTGTAGATCTATAGGAACACTACCGTTGGAGAATAGAAATGTTGAAACCTAATAGTCATAAACTTCTTCTAACTTCCCTCAATTATGTTCTCTACATAATTTAGAGTAGAGTTATCAAAGAGAAGTTGGAAGTAGTTGTCTTCCTAGAATTGACAAATGTCATTAGAGGAAATTTGAGGTCTAAAATGGGCCTCCTAAGGAAAATAATAAAATAATAGTTAAAATAATAAAATAAAAGTTATTAATTTTGGAGGAAAAATGAAAAAAACTACTTTTGTGTTTATATTTTCGACATATCTCCCTATGTTTTTACTCAAATTCTGAGCGGGAGAACTCATTGGATGTGGAATTTAATTCCGCATCCAACGAGTACCCACACTGCATACTTTTGAAAGACCCCTCTACCCCAAAAACAAGAAATACCTGAAAAAATGTGATGATGATGTCATCATCACATTTTTTCATGCATTTCTTCTTTTTGGGGTAGCAGGGTCTATCAAAAGTATGCACTATGGGTATTCATTGGATGCTGAATTAAATTCTGCATCAAATGAGCTCTCCCGCTTGAAATTTTAGTAAAAAAATAGGGAGATATGTCGAAAATACGAACAAAATAAGTAGTTTTCTTTTATGACAAATATGTCAATTCAACCATAATGGTTGACTCATTTTATTGATATTCTATTGGTTCTTGAATTCAAACTCAAAAAAATTATTGTTGGCGCGTTTTCTTATAAGGCCCATTTTAGACCCCAAATTTCCTCTAATGGTCATCTCAAGCATCTTCTATACCATACCAAGAATGTGTGTCTCTTGTATACTCCTCTTCCATATGTCTCTAATGTTTGAACCGTTGGATTGATTCATAGGATTTGTACTTGGTGCTCATACTAAGTCAAGATATGCAAACTACTTTAAGGTGTGAAATTCCTTCTAGAGTAACCATTGTTTGATATGCTCTTCTACATAATCCATAACAAGTTTAAAAAAATTACTTGAGATACGTCTTCGACATACTCTAAAACATCATTGTATATTCCTCAATCATGGGGGATATTATATCCATGTAAAATTCCATGTTATAAGTATCAGAGCTAGGGTTTTGAGCGTAGAAATTTTCAATGGTTGTAGTGTTAGCAAATGTGATCCTAAAGTTTAAATTAGGAATTTAGTTAGAGAATAAATTATTTATGTAATGGTCACTTATCACACTCACGTGATTATGTGATTAGGTGTCCATGTTAGTTATTAGAAACTACTTTTTATAGTTATAGAAGTTGAATTATTTATACTCACTTGAATTTGATGTGAGGATGATTTTGTCCCTTAGCCCCCATATAGTTTATAATGCAATCTAATTTCCCTAAGTTTAGTAAAAGTTGCATTCGAGGACACTTTGTTATCATGTAGTGCACTAAATATTGTATGGAAGTATATCATATCATGTAACAAATCAAAGCACCCAAAATTCTCTATCTAATGGTGTTGATTTCATTGCAATTTGATTGTATTGTCAAAAGATATCTATTATGCAATCTTTATGGTTTTCACCTAAAAAAATCCCTAGAAAAGTTGATTTTAAATTGAAAATATCTTCACTTCCTAAACTCCATTTTGAATTATTGTTTATTTTAATTTTTTATAGAGGAACTCATATGTGCAATTAGTTTCTTTAGAATGTACATAAAATATATGAGAATGGATTTGAGTGTCATGGCCCTTTTTTCCCTTCTAAACCCTACAAAATAGAAGGAAAAAAAATCAATTTTCCACCCAAAAACATTACTTTTCTCTCAAAGGTATTAAAGATGACTTGTTGAAACTTAGGGTGGGTGTTTTATACTTGGATCAAGGCCCAAGGGCTTTGGAAATGGTGGAAATAACATAACTAGGAATATGGGGAGTGCATTTATAGATAAGGTTTGTTAAGGCCATCTATGCTTTCCTTGATATATAAAATTATTTTGGGGCAGTTGACCAATTTCCACAAGACTGGACAATTAGATACTTTATTGCTTCCTTCAAGCAATTGGAAATACAAACAAAATGTACATTTAATACTTTTCTCAAAGAATATTTGATCAACTTGGTTTAAAAGATTAGATTTGACCACAAATCCACTTGGTTGGAGGTCTCTTAGTGAGCTAGAGAAGCACAAGCGGTGGTTAATGCCCAACCCAAACAAACCAATTTTGTTCACCACCATATCCCCCTTTTGTTCCTATGACAATCCGTGCTTCCCAAGCCTTGAGGTTCCACAAGTTGACCTCAATAAAGTATCTAAGTTTCAACATCTCATCAATGATCAAATGCTTTCAAAGAGGATAAATGTAAGAAACATAAATTATTTGTTATAGATATGGCCTAATTTGACACGTTTAAGGAAATTTTAGAGGATACTAATTCATAGTTGAATCTAACAGAAACCACCCAAGATCCTCTTTGTGAGGAACCCAAATTTTCCCTCCATGATTTATCAATAATTTCAACTCCCTAAACAATGGGGTTGGTTGGCTATATCAAGCACATAAAGGTGATAATCTTAATTGAAAATGGCATCGCCTACAATGTTATTAATTGTTGAGTCACAAAAGAAACCCATTGCCATGTCCATGCTGTGCATAATTTTCAAATCATGATATCTAATGGTCATATGATGAAATGTGGTGGTAAATGTGAGGATATGAAAATCCAAATGGGGGATGATTTGCTCAAATCAAAGATGTTCACTATTGAAATGAGAGGATGTGATGTTCTTCTTGGATCATATTGGTTGCAAATGATTGGGTCCAATTAAAATGGATTTCAAGGAGTTATACATAAGCCCCATAAGGAGGACCATAACATACCCTTAAAGGATTTGGTTGAGTTCATTATAAATTATCATCTATCAATGTATGGTAACTCTCTTAAAGAACGGTCACTAAATCATTATTTCCTAATTCAATGCCATCCAAGTTATGGAAAACTGCCCTTGCAAAATTCGCCTCAAATTGTAGTTGATTTTAAATTAACATAAGTTGAGACACCCCATGTCTTACTTCCTTGCATTATGAGCATGATCATTGTATCATAGTGATTCCAAGTAGTCAGCTCACTAGCATGCATTCTTATTGAGATCCTTTTGCACAAAAGAATGAAATTGAAAAAAACATCCAAGAATTGTTGGACGTCATCATGATCAATCTTATTAGTAACCCCTACTCATTCTTAACCGTCATGGTATTGAATACATAAGGAAACTAGATCATGCCTATGTTTATGTGCTTCTAATAAGTTGACACTCAAAGATAGATTTTCCATATCAATCAATAATAACCTATTTGATGAGCTTCAAGGTGGCTAGTTCTTCACTAAACTGGACCTTTGCTCTATTTATAACCAAATCCAAATGAAAGAGGTAGAAATTCCTAACACTACCTTCCACATATATGAAGGAAATTATGAAAGTTTTGTTGATGCCTTTTCGTCTTTCCAATACCCCAATCACTTTTCAAACCCCCATGAATAAAAAAAAATTGCTTTTTTTTGCAACTCTGTGCATGTCTTATTTGATTATATTTTGATTTAAAGTGAGACTTGGGAGGCACATGTGGAGCATGTTGATGAATTCCTACAACTGGTTTGAGATAACTAGTTGTTCCTCAAACGTTCCAATTACACTTTTGGCACTTCTAAAGTGGAATACTTGGGTCACATAGTTAGTAGGACACCGGGTTCAATTGGATCACAAGAAAATTCAGGTTATGAAAGATTGGCCATGCCTTAAGACTCTAAAAACACTTACGTGGTTTCTTAGTACTTGTTGGATACTACCAAAATTTTGTGTAGAATTATGGGTAAGTTGTACTTCCATTAACCACCTTTCCGAAGAAGAATTCCTATGTGTGAAATGATGCAACATAGCAAGACTTTCATGCATTAAAAGGAAGGCATGTGTACTATGCTAGGCCTAATAGTGTTGAATTTCACTAAGATGTTTGTCCTAGAATATGATGCCTCTAGTAAAATGGTCTTGGGGTAGTGTTGATGTAAGAAAGGTTCCCAATGACAATCATCAATTAACAATTGTGTGATTGAAACTTGGGAACACTTCATGTCTCGAGACATTGCAATTGTATCTCATTGGGAGATGCTTCTAGATTAAGATGAACCATTATAGTTTGGAGTACTTTTTAGAACAATGGTTGTGGTTACTAGGAAAACAAAAGTGGGTCACCAACATGTTTGGTTATGATTATGAGATCATATACAAAAGGGTAAGAAGAATGTGGTGATCGATGTTTTGTTTAGAAAATATGAGGAAGGATCTTCCCTCTTTACGTTATCCTTATTGGTACCAAATTGGATTGCAATGGTATGACATGAAAGGTTGGCTAATGACTTGACAGGGACCTCAACTCCCCTACAAACTATACTTGGTAGCATGACACCTTAAGGTATAAAGGGCATTATTTTACACTACATAACTCTAATGTAAAAGAATAGATGTTAGCAGAATTCCATTCATCTCTTACCACATGTCACTTAGGTTTTCGAAAAACATACAAATGAGCTAAGAACTCATTTTCGGAAGGCATGAATATGGACATCGATACTTTCACAGTTGACTCTAGCACATGTCAAAGGAGTGAGGATGAAACAATGAAAATACTAAGGGAATTTCAATTGCTATAGATCCCCACTAGTATAGAGGCTAACATTACCATGGATTTTATAGTTGGCCTCCTTAAGGCTAACGACAAACATATCATCATAGTGGTAGTTGACCACCTTTCCAATATGTTTACTTTTGTGCCTTACAACACCCATTCATGCTATCCATAATTGGACAAGTCTTCATGGATTATATTTTTAAATTACTTGGAGTGCCTAATTCCATTGTGATGGATCGTGATCCCACCTTCACCAATAGATCCTAGAAGGTGTTGTTTAAACTATAAGGAAGACACTTGAAAATTAGCACTACTTATCATCCCCAAACAAATGGTCAAACAAAGGTACTAGTAAAAAATTGCTTGAAAAACATATTTGGAATGTTTTGCATTGGATCTATGACAATAATGGATTCAATGGCTATCACTTGTTGAATAGTCATATGATATCACCTATCATGTTGTTACCAAAATGTTTTCATGTAAAGCTATCTATGCCCCAAAACCTCCCTTGGTTGTTTTGTATTTACTATGCATGTACATCCAAGGGTGATCCAAGGTTCATGAAGTGGATAACATGCTTAATACCAGAGTAACGATTTTCATTGCTCTTAAGGACAATTATGCTTTTGGCTTAAAAGAGATTGAAGTAGTAAATGACTCAATATCACTTCAAATATTCTTTTCGAGAAGGGGATTAGGTGTTTCTTTATCTCCATCCCTATAAGCATACATCTCTCGAAGACCAAAGCCACTAAAAGCTAGCACCAAAGTTCTATGGGCCCTATTAGATCCTCTAGTATATCAACAAGTCACTTGCAAATTGGCTCTTCTGGCCTACTCCAATATCCATGAATTAGTCTTTCATGTATCCTTTTCCAAGAAGGACGTAGTGGGGTTGAACCAACGAGTTCATACTAACCTTCTTGAAATTGATGAAGAAGGATCCATTTTGTTACAATTGGAAGCAAAACTAGCTATAAGAGAGCATTTCCTACACAAACATACTATTCAAGAAACTTTATACAATGGAAGGATATGTAACTAGAAGATGTTACATGGGAACCAAAACTGACTTTACATAGGTTTCCACGTTTCTAGCCTTAAGGATAATGTTGCTTTTAAAGGAGGAGGGCATGTTAGGGCCCTACCCTAACCTTCATACTTTTGAGTACTTAGGAGCTAGTCAGTTAATGCATTAGACCAATTTCTTTCAATAAGTCCCACAAGGTAGTGTTGTGTGGTTATTCAATGTAAATGGTCGTCTTTATTAAATAAAACCCACCAGGTAGCTGGTACTCATTAATAATGAGGCCACAAGTAGTTAATATTTTCCCAATGAAAACTATTATAAAGGTATAATGTTTTGTGAAGTATTTGTATTTAAGATCACGAGAATCGATAACTAGCCGAGATGACTTGGGTGAGGTACACGTTCAGATCCAACTAGCTTCCATTATTACCCAAGAGTATATCCCACAACTTGCAAGCCATATATACCAATAACTCGTGACTTAGAAAGGGTCAAGATGTCTGGAGACACACCCAAGATGGGCGTATCACTTGTGAGGGGTGCATATCCTTCTAACTTTATCACAACGAGCCAATGTCTCATTGAGGATTTGAACCCTAGATGGGGAGAATGCAAAACTTACCTCCTCACTATTCAAGATATAGCCCCTTGACTTAAAATTATGGTCATAGTCATAACAATTAGTGCCCAAACTTAAAGAAGAACGAACTTTGATCCACTTATTTGTATACCAAGAATATAATACATCAGCATGTATATCTTTCATATTCAACCACTATACACTCCCAGAACTTTTAGCAAATATTTATATTTACACCGATACAATTGAAATTAATGATAAACAACGATCAACAACATATGTTTACAAATTCACCTATGAAATTTGACAAAATCATGACAAGACCATGAGTGGGAGGAAGGCGAGAGAAAGACCGGTTAGGAATAAGCTTGAAAATATAGGTGTCGTACCCATGTTCATGATAACCTCTTGAGACCCTAATAAATACACCAACTCTTCATTGGTTTATTAAATGCGGCATCCAGTAGAAGTTAAATGTGTCACATGTTTTCTGTTGTTTAAGTGATTAATAAGTCAAAAGGTTGTTGACAATTAGTTGTAATCAACATCTCACCAATATAGAATTTATTATTGGACCAACTATTTCCTCCCTTGAGGATCCCGTGTCTACCACGTGCAAAGGGAAAAATGGTTTTATATCTGATAACATCATCGTATGGAATAACTGAAAAGAGCCAGTCTAACTCAAGTTAATTTTTAATAAACTTGACAGGGAATAAGTTAATTTTTAATAAATTTGATACGAATTTTGGGTAATATTGACATATTTAAAGGAAAATGGAAGTCTTAGAATCCATTTGCTCTTTCGAAATTATAAAAAATAAATTATTATTAAAATAAAAATACTTTATTGTTAAATTATTCGTTTATTTTTAAAATGAAGGTACTTCATTGCTGAATTTTATTAAATTTGGAAAATAATTTATTAAAAATTAGATGGCTCATATCTACCTTTCTACATATTTAAATTTATATTCATTTTAAAATATATATTCTCAAAATATAAAAATAAAGCAATTACATATGATCGGAAAAAATAATTTATTTTATAATTGCAATGGTTAATTTATATTGAAACAAAGTCTCAACCATTTTTGTCCCTTTACCGAGGAGCGTTGATGGATCTTAACAAATTGGTGCATAAAAAGTTATAGAAATAAAACATTCTTATTAGTGAAAAAAAAACCTTAATCGTAGCTCATGGTGTTGTGCCTGATTCTTTGTTTGTGTTTGTGGAGTTGTCTTAGTAAAAGTTGGCTTTTTGATAAGGTTTTTTTGTAGGGTTGAGAACGCCAGAACACGATCAACTCTTCGTTTGCATGAGATCATTGTGCTTGCCTTTCACATTTTCCCTACCTCAGGGAGGCATGGGAATAAGTCTTCACATGCAAGATACACTTGTGTTATGATTTGAGGGCCAAAGTTTTTAGAGGTCGCGAGTGAGATTGCTTAAGCAGGGGAAGTCATCATTCGTTAATTTGCATCAACCTTCACTAAATTTTCTTGTACTTTCTTTTCCAGGGGTGTTAGGGAAGGAAACTAATGCCTATTAAACCTCCTCATTTTGTTTTTCTTTTTTTCTTTTTGTCTAGGTGGAAGTCAGTTAGAGATCGAGGTTACTCTTGTTTTTTTTTCCTATCGATTAGTTGTGTGGGGGAGAGTAGACACTTAATTTTGTAAACAATCCACCATAAGATGCCATGTGTCCTTGCAAATCTAGCATCATAAATTTTTGTTTTGTATAGAAGATATTGGGACCACAGAGATCCATCCCATTGCAATGATGTTTTTTGGAATACCTTTGTCCATATCTAGTTATACATAGAGTCGAATGGAGGAGTACATGTCTTCCTCTTCTTTGCTTTCCAAGGGAACAAAAGTAATTCACAGACCAATCCAAATAATCAAAGGAATAAAGAATCTACTAACAATCACAGTAACTATACAAAGAATTTTGAATGAAAGGAACCCATAAAGTGTTGGGAATGTAATGGTCTGCATTATGCATCAGTTTGCCCCAATCGAAAGAAGACTGTTAGCAACATACACACAATACAGGAGGTGATGACTGTTGGTGATCTAGTGAGGACGATGCCCAGGATCAACGTAGCATTAGAGAACCAGCAAGCAGATTATCAAACTCCCATGGTGGAAGTGGAAGGTAAGATAAATCAAATACCTATATCAATTTTAATTGATCCGGGAGCTAGTTTAAGCTATATTTGTGCTAGTTTAGTAGAAAAGTGTAAGCTTTTAGTTGAAAAGTTTGCAAGATCTTGGTTAGTTCAGCTAGCTACCGGTGCAAAGAGAAAAGTAATTAGCTTTGTTAAGAATTGTGCAGTAACTATGGATCAGTTTGAAACCTCTGTTAAGCTCAATGTGTTACCTTTAGGTTCATATGATATGTTAATTGGTATGGATTGGTTAGAACAACATAGGGTGGTCCTGAATTATTTTGATAAAAACTTCACTTGTGTAAATAGCGATGGAAAGTTAATAAATGTAAGGGGAATCCCTAGGAAAACAACCATAAGGAAGATTTCTGCTTTGTAGCTTAAGAGAGCTGTTACGAAAGGTTGTAAGGTTTTTTCCGTAACAGTAATAGATGAAGAAAACACTAATAACAGAGATAAATTAAAATTGGAAGATATTCTGATTCTAAGGGAATATTTTGATGTATTCCAGAAGAATATTTTGATGTACCTGGTGTAGTGCCCAACTCAAAAGCCCCTTATCGGATGAATATACTAGAATTAAATGAACTTAAGTCATAGTTAAAAAAACTCATTGATAAGAATTACATTAGACTCAGTGTGTCTCCCTGGGGGGCACTTATCATCTTTTTAAGAAGAAGGATGGAGCTCTATGACTATGTATAGATTATCATCAACTAAATAAAATGACTATCAAGAACAAATACCCGTTACCTCGCATAGATGATCTGTTTCATCAGCTACATGGAGCCAAGGTGTTATCAAAGATTGATTTACAATCTGGATACCACCAGGTCCGAATCAAGGATGAAGACATCTTTAAAACAGCTTTTAGGACTCGATATGGACATTATGAGTTTGTTGTTATGCCATTCGGGCTTACTAATGCTCCAACTGTTTTTATGTGTCTGATGAATAATGTAATGCACAAATATTTGGATAACTTTGTGGTCGTATTTATTGACGACATCTTAATTTATTCAAAGTCTGAAGAGGAACATAAGGAACACTTAAAAATTGTCTTACAAGAGTTACGAGAACATCAAATTTTTGCAAAATTTAGTAAATGTGACTTCTTTAAAGATAAAATCTAGTATTTGGGTCATGTGGTGGCTAAAGAAGGAATTTCTGTGGACCCCGAAAAGATAAAGGAAATCAAATATCGGCCAGTCCCAAAAGATGTCACTGACGTCCGATCATTCATGGGGATTACTGGTTATTATCGGAGATTCATCGAAGGGTTTTCAAGAATTGCAAATCCTATAACCTCCTTGCAGAAAAAGGGGAAGAAATTTGATTAGAATCAGAAGTGTGAAGATAGTTTTAAAAAGTTAAAAACATTACTAACTACCACACCAATCCTAAGAATTGCTGACCCTAATAAAGATTTTATAGTATGTACAGATACATGCAATGACGGTTTAGGTGGAGTATTATCTCAGGAAGGACATGTCATTGCTTATGAGTCTAGGAAGCTAAAGGTTCATGAGAAAAATTATGCAACCTATGACTTAGAATTAGCTGTTGTCATACATGCCTTTAAGATGTGGCGTCATCATTTAATAGGAAGGAAGTTTATACTAATGACAGATAATAAATGATTGAAATATCTGTTGGATCAACATAACTTGAATGCTAGGCAAGTTAGGTGGATAGCTTTTCTGAGTGAATATGATTTTGAAATCCAACATATTAAAGGAAAGGAGAATAAGGTTCTTGATGCATTAGGTAGAAATGCAAACCTAAATTTTACAGCACCCATTAGCACTTATACGATAGACTTGGAAGAACAGCTAGAAGATAGAATAGAACAAGATGAAAATGATAAAAAATTACAAGCAAAAGTAAAAGAAAATTTAATAGAAAGTCTAAGTATAGGGTACAGCTTGAATGAAAAAGGATTATTATTGTATAAAGATAGATTATACGTACCTAATGTACCTAAGATTAAGCTGTTAATTTTAAATGAAGTTCATAAAACTCCTTATTCAAGGCATCCGGGTTATCAGAAAACCATAACCATCTTAAGAAAGGATTATTTCTGGCCAAACATGAAAAATGAATTGGCAAGATATATTGCTAGGTGCTTTGAATGTTAGCAAGTAAAAACTAAACATCAGCATCCAGCTGGGCTACTTCAGCCATTGCCTATTCCTAGCTGTAAATGGGAGATAATTAGCCTTGACTTTATCACGGGACTACCTAGAAATCATAACTTAAATGACTCAATAATGGTAGTGGTTGATAAATTGAGTAAATCATCCCATTTTATACCTGTAAAAACTACTTATAAAAATGCAAATATGCTGATATTTTCTTTAAAAAAAAAATCGGTTGCATGGAATACCAAAGGTGATAATTTTAGATCGAGGGGTCCTGAGGAATTGCAGACTAAGCCTTCTCCAGGAGTTGGTTGGGAGGAACAACCTCCTTAAGCTGTTGTCACCTCATCATTTGACAGGTTTTTATTTGTTCATGTTATTTATAATTTATGTGTTGTTCTCAGCAAATGATCATTAGTTTTCAAATAAATGCATGTTATTGTTTTGATTAGGGTTTATAAAGAAAAGAATATTGTGTATTGATAATATCAATGATTAGTAGATTATGTTTAGAACAGTAGGCATATTAGTAAATGAAAGTAATTAGAAATAAATTACCACACTGTATTTTTCCATGCCTTGAATAGGAAGTACTCTAGTACAACTGGTTGATTAAGTAGATGTGAAGATTTGTTTATCAACTCTGAACAAAAAATGTAAATGACTTCTTTTTTAGTTTGTATGTGAATCATTATAGAAAATAGCAGTACTTTCTCTAGCTACTGGAAGTATCTATATTAACTAATTATCAAAAAAATAATCGAATATATATATAATCATTTATAGGCATACTATTCACAGAAGCATTACTAGTACTAATAATTATTATAAACATAATAGATAGAGTTATTTAAATAAACATAGGAACAGTTAAAAGATAATACTAGGATTTTAACTAAGATAGTAATCCATAGGACTTGTTAATAAATTACTTCAAGTTCATATTTTATTATATGTTAATACAGATGTTTTTAAAGTAACTTTCCAGACTTACTTAGGGTTTGGAACAAGATAGTATTCCATAAGTTCTTATCATAACTTATTCCAAGAACGTATTTGCATTCTGCACTAAAAACAGATGTTTCTACTATAAACTTCAATGATTTGCTTAAGGTTATTGAAAGATAGGTTTATCCTTATAAATAGACTTTCTTAGTCTTATATCTTTTATAAAATTTAACAGTTGTAAATATTATTACTGAAAGTAAAATAGAAAATCAAAGACTAAAACCTTTTCTGTAAAAATCCATATCATTTCAGAATTTTAGTTTATCTACAAATAGTAACCAATCTGAGAGAAAAATCAGAGTACTGATTTCACCTAATATCTTGGTATAAAATTCAACAATAAATCACCATACTCTTCCATTTTTTTAAAAATGAAAATTGTAACTTACATAATACTGTCAACATTTAAAATAGAAGCAAAATAAAATGAGGGTAATGGCCTATGGCCTTTATAATTACCAGTTGAGGCTTAAGCCTGCTTTAAATTAAACTATACAATTTAAAACAAACAGTAAGTAAAAATGGTAACTAATACTTCCATACCCCTATAAGTCGTTTACAAGTCTCATTTAATAAATTGCCAGCAATGACCATTTAAAGGTTATTGCTTAAAGCCGAAAGTAAAACTTCAAGTTTTTACATCATTACAGGGCGTATGGGCTCTGTCTTAACCCTTAAGTCTTGAATGCTTAAGCCTTAAAACTCTTTAGTTTTAAATATCCTCTAGGGTTTAAGAGTCATATGAAAACAAACAACTTCAAGTAAAAACCTAACAAGAAAAACCCAGGCCGAGTCCATAACTGGCAGCGTAGTATTCTCATCTTCCAACCACCATAATACTCATGCAGGAGAAACCCTTAGCACAACTAGCGCTTACCAGAAGTATTGCATAGTTGGAAGTTGAAGGAACAAGCTCGATTTCCAACCTACAGAGCTGCGAGAAGGACCTGCATAGAGTAACCACCCATTGGTCATAATTCTTTTATTAAATTAAACAAATTCAAAATCAACTTTAATTAAAAACCATTATTGTGTCTTTACCTGATAGCATTTCAGTTGAAGGAAATCGTGGAAACTAGCCACCTAAGACCACTTAATGACACCTCGTCGGAAGCTTTGAAGACACCGAGTCATGAATCTCAAGGAAAACAAAGAAATATATTTACAAGCTCTGCCAACTGTGGGGGTTTCATAGAACATCAACTCGTAGTCCTCTAAGCTTTAAAGAAAAATAGTTTCTACACGCACTACATGCTACAACAACCTTTAAGCACCGAGAACCGCCTTACGACCTCACTTAAACCAGCTCACGGTGTTTTATTCAGAAAGAATCCTGCAAAATGGAGGTGTGTACAGGTTTACGACAGCCACGAGCTCATAGCTCGGCCAAAACTAACGAAGGAACCCTCGCTTTGTGATATGAATGGGTAGGGTTTACTTCTTTTAAGTCAAGAATCTTGTGGATAGAACCATCACCACATGTCCTTCGAGATTTATCTCCAGCGTGGGTAGAAATACTATAGTCACATTGCTACAAACAAAATGAATATAATCAAAACCATATAATCATATAAACGATGCATTTTCTTTGATTGTCAATCATGTTTATTATTATTTTGATGCTTCGTTTACCAACCATAGGAATGGGTTATGGAATTTACTTTTAGGGTTTTAGTTATGGGTCAAGTTGAAACATGTGTAAGATACTCACTTTAAGTATTAAACTATAATAGGAAGGTGATCCAATGACACCTAGAAATTAGTCTTTTAACTGGTTAGAGTTAAAGAGTAAATTGATAACAAGGACCATAGCAATATAAGATCTCTCACTATATTGCTTTAAACCGACAACCTTGTTCAAAAAGATTTATTAAGCAACCTTGTGTAAGAAATAATTTATAGCTGAAGGATTCATTAGGATTGGAACTATAAGATACAAGTAAATAGGATTCGAGGAAAAAGACTGTAAAAGTTTTGAAGAGAAATTCTTTCAGCTAGGAAGAGAATCTTAATCCAATTCTTTTACTACAGCGGGTAGTTGGGGAATTAAGTATGTGTAGTTCTCATAATTTATATAAGAGTTTCATTTGTAGCACTAAAACTCCTAGCAATGAATATACAGTTAAGAGTCAATATAGTTTGTTTATATTTGAGAAAAGTGTCGAATTAGAAAACCCTAAGATGAAGGTAAATGTGTTATACATCTAATGTCTTTGAGTGATCTAAGTTTAAGCTTTGAACTTTGTTTCTTCCTTTTAAACACTAGATCACAGTTGCTGTAAGTAAGAATATAAGTATTCTTTAGAATTTAATCTCAATCACCCAGATGTTTTGACAGCAAAATAAATTGAGACCAACATTACCTCTTATGGAGACAAGCTGCAGTTAAAACATTTTAAGTCTAGCATAATAAACATGCTAGGGAAGTATCTTCTTGACTTGAATATAAACATTAATTTTACTGGAACATACGCTTACCTGCTAAACCTGTAAGGAACCATCAGTCCAACTGTGTTAGCTTAAAGCTAAGTAAGCCCCAATCTTACATGAGAAAATTTCCCTACTTGACAAAAGAAATCAATAGTATTTTCTAGCATTAGTAGATTACAAGTTTTTTTCTACTTTATGAAAAATTACAACTGCTAAGTTGAAACAGTACTAACACAGTTTTTAAATACAAGCCTTTAGATAATACAATTTCTTGTAAAGAAGTAATTTGTGTTTCTCTTTCGAACTATTTTATCATATGCTGACAGTTAAAGGTATTTTAGTGGTGACATTTGACATTTTATGTCAAATGAAAAATTTTACGAATTTTTAAGATATTATACAATGGTAAGAGGGAGAGGCTTGAACAACCCCAGAACCATGTGCTTCCTTAAAGGATCCAATGAATATCATCTTTGCTTAAGAATAACAATGAAAAATTCCCTTTCATAGTATCTAACTATTAATTCTCCAATCAAGTTGTCCTTCAACTATACATTGAGTGAATTTGTTGATGTCCATAGAACATTCAAATAATGTACATAGGGCCATTTCTCCCAATCATTGATATTCCCCTTGTTTGGATGCACTAAGAGGTGGAGCACCTAGGGGAAAAACACTTTCCATTACATAATGAGCTCTTAAATGTCCACGAGCTACAAGGCACATCTTAGTTCTTTGCTAACAATGGAAGGTCTCCACAAATCCCTCATCCTCAAAGGGGGGGATGGGTCATCCATTATTTCTTCTATGAAGCTTCTACTCGAAGTAGTCATTGTAGTTAATGTAAACCCCAAATACCCTTTGCAGGAACTTTGAAGCCTGAGGATTTCATATCGTTCTTTATTAATGACTATTTTTTTGTATTTTTTCAAAAACAACTTTCTACAAAACACCTCCCTACATTTTTCGTTGATATTCGGATTATAACACCTAACCCATTTAAAAGATTAAATGAAACATAAAACATAAGCACTTGGCTATAAAGAATATAATGAAACATAAAATGTAAGCACTTGGCTATAAACAATCTACCCCTGAAACCTCCTATAAAATAACTTAAAAAACTTAACCACTCAAACTTATCCATCACTTAATATTCACAATAAAAATGATATTATAATTTAATATATTAAATCATATATTTTAAGATATGATATTTTCCTATTTTTTTTTAATGCTTTCCATAAAATACCTTAACATGGTTTTATAAAACCTATGGCTGATCTTGAAAGTATCTTATATGGAGACAAATGTTCTTCGACCGTTTCCTTGTTAATTTTCTTCAGTTTTTATTTTTGGTGGAGAATGTTATGCTTATCAAGTCTATAATTAGTGAACATTTATGTACTAACCGAGGAAACACCGATTAAAATTAGTTGATTGTGATATTATCAAATATTTAACAATTTAAATCACCCAAGGGTGGTTATTTATATTATTACACCAAAGGTGTTAATTAAGGGGATGGTTTCTCTGGTAGATTCTTCGTTTGTCGACAACCAAATAGAAGCTACCCCCTGTTATCAATGATAGATCACTCCACTTAATGTCTCTATGGATAACTCTTTTATCCAATTCCTCATGTAGACCACAGCCACACCCTTAAGGATCGTGTATCGTTGATGCCATGACAGGAATTGTTGGGCCAGGAAAAGTGCATAAGGAAGAATCTACTGCGCAAGCGCAACAGGAAAAATGGGCGCGTGATGGAGAAAAAAAGGTAAGGGATGAAACACGAGCGCAGAGCAGAGGAAGTAGCAATGAGGATCATTGTGATGAGGAAAGGCAGATTTGAGGCGGTGGAAGAGGCATGTAGAAGAGTTAAAGCAGAACACGTGAAAGTCAAGGAAGACTGCAGAAGGACAAACCGATGGAAGACTAAAGGACGTTTTTGCGGCTAGTTATGACTTGTAAAGACAGGATGAAAGACGTTTCTGCAGCTAGTTAAAGTTTTGGTTAATGTAATGCAGGACTTTTGCGGCTAGTTTGGCCTGTCATTAATTTAACCACTTATATTTTGTAGCTACTTGTGTTTGTAATAACTAAGTTGTACTCAGTCGACCCTGTGTGGTCTTGTAAATACTATAAGTAGGAGGAACCAGCTCTATATAAGGGTTCGGTACGTTAGACATAGTTAGAAGAGTAGAAGTGTTATTGATTCAGAAGAGGAATCTAGTAAGAAGTAGAAGGTTGTTGAGCCACATATATGCTTTTGAGTCCATAGAATGTTAGTAGAAGTAATCTGTAGCTGAGTGCACATATGGTCAAGTAGAAGACTCGATCCAGGTTGTGTGTGGATAAATAGGAGTAGATAGAAGCAATAAACTAGAGAGCATGAGAGCAAGAAGATTGAGTCAGATAGACCTATCTTAAGAATAAAATGCAAGTCGTAGGCTGCAAGGTGCTACATATATTTCTCATGCCAGATGAAGAGCACCTTGGTGGTTTTTCCCAGATGGGTTTCCACGTTATTTCCTGTGTCGAGTGATTGTATGCTTATGTGAATGTTGAGTGTTTGCTTACTTTGTAATGTTACAGTTACTATTGAATGTATGTTGTGATATTACCAATCAGTGAATGAATGTATGTTTAAGGCATTTTCGACATGTTATGTATAATTTCCTAGTTAAATATGCTAAGTTACAATATAAGTTGCACACTAATTATTATAAGGGACCAGCTGCACGACACGATTCCGCAGGTTGTTAAGTGGCTAAGGATAAGGTCGTGTTGAGTGTCGGTTGTAGCACCCAGTTGCACCTTTGTCGCACAATAATAGACTCCATCCTTCCATCTTTGTCGAGCACCTTGGTCGGGCACCAAGGGACTATAATCCCTCGCCAATTGCAAAAACATGGTTCTGGCAGTTACACATTAAGATATCTCGAGTGAGACTATGCCTGCCTCATGGGTGTTGACAACTAAGCTTTCTCTATTGAGCTGATGTCTTTTGGTGTCTTGTTGGTATTGTGTTGTTGTAGAACCTTGGGTCGCATAAGTAAGGAGAAGAGGCCAACAAATGGTTCTATTTCCGGGACCGTTAATCATTTGAGTTGAGGGAAATGTTTTGGCATTCAACAAAGAACGAAATAGAGGACTGGCTAGAGTCTAAGATGCCAGCATTCGCACAAGGAGAGAGCGTAGGATCACAATTCAGCATAGAAAACTGGTTAGACCAATACCTATATTCTGATATTCACAAGATCTTACTTGTAGAGCTTCCTATGTGTTGCATGAGTGGTTGTCAAGATTAGCGACTAGGTAGATAAATTTCCAGAGAAGAGAAACGGTTGAATGGAATGATCAGTTGGTTTGGGAGATAACCAGTGTAAGTAACACCATCTCTAGAGCTATTGATTTCTGGGTCGATATTATTTTGCAAGGGTATATTACTGAGTTTGCAATAGAGACTATAGCCTCCTATAGTGAGGTTGAAAGAATTTTTTTCCAAGGACAACGAAGAAGGTATTTGCTATCTATTGGCACATGGATAAAGATGCTAGTTTATGAGAAGGGCATCTTGCAATTGAGTAGTTGAGCTGCATATCCAGGAAGAGGGGATATGTCATGGACATGCTATAGAGAAGATGGGAAATTGTGAGTTGAGATGTTCCCTGGAAGTACAGGAACCTGAACTAGAAGTGGGATTCCTAAGGAGTGGAAGGAGATTCAGGTATGGGAAGAGGAGAAAGACAAGTTCTAGTCTGTTCGAAGAAAGTGAGAACAAAATTTGATCATATCGGCATGAAAGGTATTGCGATGAAGAGGAAGAGTATCGGCCAATATCTGGAGCAGAAGAGTCAGCAGAATACGTGGAGACACCAAGATCAAGGCGTGACTACATCACACCCAGAGTATCGCCAGAGATAACATCTAGAGCTTCATCTCCTGAAAGAGTTGTTCATACTAATAGTGTTAGTACTGCGACTAGCACACTGGAAGGTACACCTCCAATAGAGTATTCATCAGATAACCCCAATGCCAACTCAATGGCTAGGGCAGATATTAGACTACCCACATTTAATGGGAATGGAGCAGAGGATCTAGAGTAGCATTGGTTCCTCTTTGAAGTTGTTTGAATGGTTTTCCTAGTTCATAATGCAGAACTAAAGAAACCATAGATGATCATGACTCTGAGGGGTTGTGCACTAGACTGGTTTATAAAGTCCTCCGTAGTACCACCAGGAAAACCACAAAATACCCTTGAATAAATACGACTTGCAATGATCTGTGAGTTTAGAAAACCTAAATCTGAGTCACAGTGCATCACTGAGATCAAAGAGATGAAACAATCATTGGTAGAGTTTGTATGGGACTTTGACCAATGATTTAAAACATTAATGGAAAAAGTAATTTTCCAAATGTCGGATGTACAACATAAGGAGTGGTTTATTGCTACACTATTACCACACATCAGAGGCCCATTGATGCAACACAATATTGAATCACAGACATAAGTGCTAGAATTGGAAATGAAGTTGGAATCTTCGCCAATCGATGATGGTGCCGCAAGAATGGTGCAGATTCAGTCGCAGTTGGCTAACATGACGATACAACTTCAGCATATCAAGAAGGGCAAGGAATCCCAAGAATACTTATGGTGTATGAAATGAAGAATGGATGGACACACCAAGGATAATTGGCTAACCTACATGAACTATATCTCATCAGGTGCACCAAACCCATTGAGTGCCCATGGACTACCCTGGTGCTGCATATGCTAGTCTAGAGGACATCACGACTAGGAGTGTCTATACTTGCATAAAGTTGTAAGTACCCCAACAAGCCTCTTCTGTAAATTTTGTAAATCAGTAGGCCATCAAGAGAAGGATTGCAGAGCATACCAACACTTAAAGGAAAAGACGATCGACACCTACTTGATGAAGAATGATAGGAAACCTCAGGCTGAACCATCGCAAGCATCCTATCCGCCTGTGCAATTCCCACCCAATATGTATTAGAACCAGTATCACCCACAGTATGTGCCTCAACATCAGTATGCACCACAAAATCATTATCAACCACAATTCCAGCAGAATCAGTACCCCCCATAGCAGCCACACCCACAAGGAAGGGGTGGGGGAAACTTCAGAGGTTGAGGAGAAGGAGGATTTGGTAGAGGAAGAGGTCAGGTTACATTCTATAAATATGGAAAGCTGGGTCATTATGCCAGATATTGTTAGGAACCTGCAAATACATGCTCATATTGTAAAGTGTAGGACCATAATGTAGAGTAGCATCCGCAGTTGATTGCGAAGTGACAAGCTAGGACCATTACAGGTCCTAACCTTGTGTAGAATCCGAATTGGAATTTGAATCCTATCTTGAACATTCAGATGATTGTTGCTGATCCAAGAGATCTAAGCATTTCTATCATAACACGAGGAGGTGCTGCAACTGGAGCCGGTTAGGATGTGCCGCAAGAACAATTGCAACCGCATGTGCAACCTGCAGCGCAAAAGAAAGTACCATTCGATGTTCAAAAATAGAAGCAAGTATTTTTGTATGTGCAACCAGAGTTGGTAGATCGAGAACAACCATCGACATCAGGTGAAGTCATTGAGATGCCTGAATGCTTCCAACAACTATTCCAGAAGCAAATCCCGAAAAAGGTTAGTAAGCTTAAATCATTTCTATCAAGTTTATTAGAGCTAATTCAAGATAAAGATGTTATCACAGAACTACAAGCACTGATATAAGAAACCCCAGAAGAGTCACAACTAGAAAGGAGAGTTAACCATGTTAAAAACAAGTTTAAAGCTAGGCGTGATTTAAGAATGACTAAAAAGATAGGAAACTACAACATGGATTACATCATTTTAGACATGGGTTTGGATGTCAATATTTTGATGCGACAAACTTGGGAAAGCATGGGAAAGCCGTGCTTGGACTAGTCTCCTGTCCAATTGCAGCTTGTAAATCAGGAAAAGGTCCTACCAATTGGTAGGTTGAGTCAAGTCCCTATCGACATTGAAGGGTTGTACACATTTTCAGGCTCTGAATTTATTAATATCGTTGACGACACAAACCCATATCCCACGCTTCTGGGGATATATTGGGCCATAGATAACCAAACCATTATCAATTTCAAGAAAAGGATACTCTCATTTGAGTATAATGAGATGAGGGTAGTGTCTCCCATCGATCCTTTTCAAGGACAAAGATACATCGAGCCTATCTACAATGAGGGACATGGTGATTATCTTGACCAGATATACAATTTCACTGCTATACAAGAATATTATATCAATCCGACAACAGATGGAAACCTAGGATGGAGGAGTGCTAGTTCATGCACATCCGACTCAAGAGAGGCCTTGGAGAATTGGAAAAACCAGTTGCATGAGTTCTCTATGAGGAGATGCACTAGAATCACAAGGTCTGTGCGATGGGTGGATAACGAGCTACAAGAGGTTCCTACCAATGAGGGTTTACCTAACCTTGCGACCTTCCTACATGATTTTGAAGGACTCGTAATAGAATCGCAGCACTTGTCTGCATTAGACCATGTACTAAAGGCTGCTCCCGCTAGATGGTGGGGTATGCACAAGTAGTCCATATCAGAATGGCCACAGTGCAGAAGATTGATGGAAGTTAGATTCGACGAAGAAGCCACCATTGTGAATCACAAGTACACAGGGTTGTCAAACCTTGTAGAGCACATAAATCAGTGTCGCACTTCATTTGCAGAATACCCGCATCAGGAATGGGTTCACCATTTCATTCACACATTGGAAATGACACCCTAAAGTTGGTATACATCTATGGAGTTGTGACAAGGAACACAGGATTGGGAAGACATAGCTAAACAGTTCACGCACACATTTGAATTTGTTGATGAGCAACCTATAGTTGATGTTGCACTTCAAATGATAAAGGATAAAATATTTGTTGAAATCCTTGTCGAAGAGGCAAATTCCCATGAGTGCAGCATGACCATCCAGAAATGGATGGCCTGCTATAATCTAGCTGGAGACCTAGATGATGATTCGACTAACATAAAAATACCGAAATTAGAGGGTACATGTGCAGTTGAAGGAAGTAGTATTTCAAGCGACCAGTTCCTCAAACTGCTAAAAATCAAGAAAGTAAACATTGGGTCTCCAAAGAAATCAAAGTTTGCCAATATAGGAGATCATTGGGATGAAGAGACAGTCGCGAAGATCAGAGACTTGCTACATGAGTATCAAGACCTATTTCCTATCAATTTCTTAGAGATAAAGGGAATAGTTGGTGGCCTGGGAGAGATGAAAATACCCCTAAAACCAGATGCTAAGCCAATTAAACAATGACCCTATAGGTTGAATCCAAGGTATAAAGAAAAGGTAAAAGATGAATTGGATTGCATGCTCGACATAGGGATTATTGAACATGTTGCGGAATTAGAGTGGATCAGCCCTATGGTGATCTAGGATAAGAAAAGCATAGGTGAAGTTAGGATGTGCATCGATCTAAGGAATTTGAATGATGCATGCTTGCACGATCCATTCCCAACACCATTTACAGATGAAGTACTAGAAAGCATAGGAGGAAAAGAGATATATTCATTCACTGATGGATTCTCTGGCTACCATCAAGTCAGGATCGTGAAGGACTATGGTCGCGAACCATAAATATGGATACTTAAAGATCATGTCAGTGCTCTAATATCTTCCAGAGAATAGGAAAACCATCACGTCACGACAAGATGCCACTTGCACCACAGATAACACTTCAAGTGTTTGACAAGTGGGTTGTTGATTTTTTTGGACCAATTAGTCCACCAGGAAAGAGGAATGGCATGTGCTACATTATCACTGCGATAGACTACTTAACCAGATGGGCACAATCCGCGCCTGTTAAATATTGCACCGCTACGACTGTAGCGAAGTTTTTATTTGAAAATGTGGTGACTAGATTTAGCTATCCAAAAATTCTACTTAACGACCAAGGTACACATTTTGTTAAGAAAATGATTGCTGATCTTACTGCAGATATCCAGATCCAGCACAAGAAGACGACACCCTATCATCCTTAGGAGAATGGAATGGTTGAAGCCTTCAAAAAAAATCTGGAGAATGCATTAACCAAAGTATGTAATGTGCGTTGAGATGACTGGGATCAGAAAGTGTCAACTATGCTATGAGCATACCACACAACTTGCAAGCAACTAAAAGGGCACACTCCATTTAGATTGGTGTATGGACAGGAATATGTTGTGCCAATGGAGTACATTATGTTGGGCCTACAGATTGCTGTGCTGACAGAGATGACCGACACAGATGTTGTCAAGCAAAGATTGTCACAACTTGTTCATATGGAAAAGGAACGCTTTGTCGCAGGATTCCATTAGATTGTTGAGAAGCAGAGGCAGAAAGTGTGGCATGATATCCATATCTGGGTTAGGCCATTCAAAGTTGGACTTGGGTTGCTGTATGACAGCAAATTCTTCAAACATCTAGGAAAGTTAAAAACATATTGGCTAGGGCCATATACGATCATGCACATCACTGACATGGGCATAGTAAAATTGCAGAAACTATATGGAACATACATGCAACAGTCGGATGAAACCTTACTATGATGCTCATGGCATGCCTGGATAAGATTGCACCACGTGAAAAAAAGAACAAAAGGAAACTTTATTATCGTACATCTGTGACAGAACCAACAAAGCACAGGAAAAAGTGGGAATGATAGGCTGGATGACATTAATGTGCAAGTATTAATGAAGATTGAGGTGGTTATGACAACTAAGCGTTATTAATTTGACGAGATACGAGGAGAATGATGACATGATTTTCGGTCCCATAAGTTGTCCTCATCATAACCACCATAACTGCCTTGATAGGTACAACACAGAACTTGAGTAGCCGAGTTGATGAGAAATGCATCGAATGAGAAGCCCATGTGATCGACAAGACCTCGATCTTCCATCAAAGTGATGAATTTAGGATGCATGGGTGCCTATAAATATGGGCTTCGTCATCAAGCTTCACTTTACTTGCACCCGGTGAACGCGAGAGAATTAGAGCTGACAATTCGCAGAGCCAAAGATTGTAAGAAAAGAGAGCCAACAAACATGGTAATAAAGCTCTCTAGTCCCAGTGAGTTATCAGACATGACTATCATCGCACCGTGTCCAATTGAAGAGGAAATTCAATCGCCCGAAGTACAACAGCCATAAGAACCAGAGACAATGGTGAGAATAAATCCACGGACTGCTCCCATTCTTGGTTCGGCCCCAGCAGTGGCCTCGATCCAGAATCCACCCATAGCTGCCCCAGTTCTAGTACCAACACCTTTCATCTCAGACAGAGATATTCCAGGCACTTCCACACAGCAAGGCAGGGTGCCAAAGCTTTCAAAGAATAAGAACAAGGTTCATGAAGAAATCCCTATGGAGGACGAACCAGAATCACCACCACGCAGAGAAGATCGTGCCACCAAGGAAGAGGAGAGATTTCCACAATATTTTTGGCTAAGGAGAGCTGACACACAGAGGGTGATGCTACCGAAGAAAGAACACACCTATTTGGTGACACCTCAAATCCCTAATAGTGTACCTCTGTCGCTTAACATATTGTCGAACATCACCAAGATACAGTTCGAATATTGTGACCCCTACAAGCAGGTGGGTTTGGAAAGGAGAATCTATATGACTATGATTCCGACCGAGCCGTCTGCACCCCATCTCTTAGAGCCAATGGAGTGGGCCAACGGTGTTGATAGCGCGGGATTACTAAATTTATTGCTCATGCCACACTTTGGGAACATCATGTAGGAAACCACATATGTGAAGAAGCTCTTCACCTGCTTTCACAGAGGATGTTTATAGCTCAACCAACCCTACCCTATCGATGTCAATCTCATCTCATCGATAACGGGTCTGCCAAAGGTCAGACATGACCCTATGCCATATTTGTGCAAGAAAAAAGACACCACCAAGATGAAGTAGAAGTATAACCTTCAGCTCGCAGGAAGGGGATTCCTCATTGCCCCTATAGAGGTCAATATGGTAATATTTGCAGCAAGAATATTATCTTACAAATTATTACGCAAGATGAGAGATGTTGAGTGCACTGCAGGAGCGAAAGAAATAGCAGAACAATGCGCACAAGGAGTAATCTTCAACTAGTCACAGTTCCTACTGAACGAGCTCATAGAGGATGCAGAGCAGGCTTTGGAGGAACCTAAAGCTAAGTTTCACTACTCTTGGCTTCTCATTCTAATTTCCTTTGTTCTATGGTTCAACCCACCAGAATACTAGCCAATGGATGTCCCGGTGCTTTTCCTTGGCGCAAAGTATCAGAACCTCTAGGAGAACAAGGAGGATAAGATTTTCCAAACTGATAATAACATCGAGTTCTTTATGCATGGAAAAGAGTTGTGTGATGTTATAAGGTGGTCGCACTGAATACAGGAAGTGACAGTGCAAAGGTATGCTTCGTTTATAAATTTTTAGGCCAGTGTTCATAACATTATTCTGGAACCAAGTTAGGACCCAACCAAGCAAGCGCATCAGGCAAGGTTTATGATCACTGATGCTGATGTGGACGCAATAGTCTAGGACTAGTCGGCAGAATGGCATGACACAGTCGAGGAGGAAATGGACCAAGGAGGAAACCAAGGAGGGGATGGCCAAGGAAGTGGCCAAGGCAAGGGACAAGGAAACGGACAAGGTAATGGTCAGGGAAATGACCAAGATGATGGGAAAGGCAACAACGGAGGTGACAACCAAGGAAATCAAACGCCGAGCTCCAACGATGATGATAGTGCATGCAACAAGGATGATGCATTAGAGGAATTTTGAGGTCTAAAATGGGCCTCCTAAGGAAAATAATAAAATAATATTTATTAATTTTGGAGGAAAAAAGAAAAAAACTACTTTTTGTNTACTGAAATTTCAATCAGGAGAGCTCGTTTGATGCGGTATTTGATTCTGCATCCAACGAGTACCCACACTGCATACTTTTGACGGACCCCGCTACCCCAAAAAACAAGAAATACCTAAAAAATGTGATGATGACATCATCATCACATTTTTTTAGGTATTTCTTATTTTTGGGGTAGCAGGGTCCATCAAAAGTATGCAGTGTGGGTACTCATTGGATGCAAAATCAAATTCCACATCCAATGAGCTCTCCTGATCGAAATTTGAGTAAAAACACAAGGAGATATGTCGAAAATATGAACAAAAAATAGTTTTTTTATGACAAATATGTCAATTGAACCATTATGGTTGACTCATTTTATTGGAATTCTATTGGTTCTTGAATTCCAACTCACAAGAACTTATTGTTGGCATGTTTTCTTATAAGGCCTATTTTGGACCACAAATTTCCTCTAATGGATGATGATGATAAGGATGATGAATCTGATGGCACACCTACTGATGAGGATGTGAAGAAGGCCTAGGAAGAGGCGCATCAGCCGTAGTACAAGAAGAAGAAAGAAGACAAAATGGATAACATGGTCAACTTATCTAACGAGGATATCAACTTGTTGTTCGTTGCCATTGCAGATATTACAAAGTCCATCTTGAAAGGAATAAGTAAGAAACAACTGTGACTAACCAACCAACTCGTCGAGATATCAACAAGTTGATAGAGTCTGTAAATGAAGTTAAAGACACTTTCAAGGCTGAAACTTACGGCGTGGATCCCAGTATCCCATTTGTAACACTAGAGTTGGTGTCGTCGATAAAAATCAAAATCCAGGCATGAGTAATGGAGATAGGGATGCCTGAGTTCGACAATGTTGTGCATGGGTTTGAGACATGGAACATGGAATTCTCTAAACTCACGTTGGCTGAAGTCTATGTAGGGCAACAGGTGGCTAAGACCGAGGTATGCCTCATAGAAAATGCGATGTCATATCAGGCCACCAAGTAGAAAAGAAAGGCGATGATGCACAAGACCTTCCCCAAATAAAAGGAGCAGGAAATTGAGGCCAGAGAGCAAAGCAGGATTTCACTCGCTGAAGCCATAAAAGGCGCGGTCGTAGATTTCCCATGGGAAGCACATCAAGAATATGAAAAATCAGTCACTAGGGTTAACTGGCTCTCCAAGATCATGGTGGAACTCAAGAAGCAAGTGGAAGAGCTTCAGGAAAAGTAGGTACAAGGCACACCTCCTGAGGTGCTTGAAGAGCGAAGCAAATCAACAGCTGAGGATATTGTGAGGATAAGCAAAGGAGAAAAACTCTACAATGAAGCAATATAAGTCGTTTCCATGATGTGGGAAGTGCTTCTGGAGGATGAGACCATGGAGAAGATCAAGGAAGATGCATAACAAGTTAATGATAAAATCACCGCAGTAAAGGTAGAGATGAAGAAGATGTCGCTTAAGGAGAAGGTGACAAAACTTGCTGAGATCAAGAAGATTTAGCAGGAAGTCCAAGATCTCCATGATAAAGAGAGGACTAGGAATGAGTAAATAGTTGCACACCATTCGGAAGCAGCATGAGTTACAGGGATTATTCAGCTTGTACAATAGAAGCTTCAGCATATTACATAGTCATTAGAAGTAGGACCATCAGAACATACAAGTTTCGACCGTGTGGAACAATTGAGTAAGAAAGCGAAGGAGGTGATAGAAGAAGTTGCAAAGATGCAACAAATTTTGAAGGAATTTCAGGACAAGCTTGGTCTTGTTGCGTAGCCTAAATCGGAGACTTGAGTTTGTCACAACACTAAATGTTTCTCAAGCATCGTGTTTGCTGAGTGGCTCGAGACGAGCCACATGTGAGTGTTGGGGGATTTTTGGGCCAAGAAAAGTGCATAAGGAAGAATCTGCCATGCAAGCGCAAGAGGAAAAATGAGCATGCGACGAAGAAAAATAGGTAAAGGAAGAAACACGAGCATAGAGCAAAGGAAGCTACCATGAGGATTGTTGCGATGAGGAAAGGCATATCCAAGGTGGTGGAAGATGTAGGTAGAAGAGTTAAAGCGGAACAGGTGAAAGTCAAGGAAGAGTGTAGAAAGAAGAATCGATGGAAGACTAAAGGATAGTTTTGTGACTAGTTATGACCTGTACAGACAGGCCGAAAGAAGTTTTCGTGGATAGTTAAAGTTGTGGTTAATGTAATGCAGGACTTTTGCGGCCAGTTTTGCTTGTCATTAATGTAATCGCAGATAATTTTTAGATACTTGCATCTGTAATAACTAAGCTGTACTCAGTCTACCCTACGGGGTCTTGTAAATACTATAAGTAAGAGGAACCCACTCTGTATAAGGGTTCGGTAAGTTAGACACAATTAGAAGAGTAGAAGTGTTATTGACTCAGAAGAGGAGTTTAGTAAGAATTAGAAGGCTATTGAGCCGCAGATCTGTAGTTAAGTGCAAAAAATGTTAGTAGAAGTAATCTGCAGCTGAGTGCACAGATGGCCAAGTAGAAGAGTCTATCTAGGCTATGTACAGATCAGTAGGAGTAGATAGAAGCAATAAACTAGATAGCATGAGAGAAAAGAAGATTGAGTCAGATAGACCTATCTTAAGAAAAGTCTGAAAGTCATAGGCTGCAAGGTGCGACATATATTTCTCATGCTAGATGAAGAGAACCTTGGTGGTTTTTCCCAAATGGGTTTCCACATTATTTCTTGTGTTAAGTGATTGAATGCTTATGTGAATGTTGAGTGTTTTCTTACTTTGTATTGTTACATTTACTATTGAATGTATGTCGTGATATTACCAATCCGTGAATGAATGAATGTTTAAGGCATTGTCGACATGTTATGTATAATTTCCTGGTTAAATATTCTAAGTTGGAATATAAGTCGCACACTGATTATTATAAGTAAGGGACCGGATGCACCGCACGGTTGCACCAGTTGTTAAGTGGTTAAAGTTAAGGTTGTCTCACGTGTCGGTTGTGACACCTAGTTGCACCTCTGTCGCACAGTAATAGACTCCATCCTTCCATATTTGTCGAGCGCCCTTGTCACGCACCAAGGGACTATAATCCCTCACCAACTATGAACACATGGTTCTGACAATTACACATTAAGATATCTCGGATGAGACTGCGCCTACCTTGCGGGTGTTGACAACTGAGCTTTCTCTATCAGGCTGATGTCTTTGGGTGTCTTGTTGGTAATGTGTTGTTTTTTAACCTTGGGTCGCGTAAGTAAGGAGAACAAGCCAACAAATGGTTCAGTTTCCAGTACCGTTAACCATTTGAGTAGAGGGAAATGTTGTCGCATCTAACAAAGAATGAAATAGAGGACTGGATGGAGTCTAAGATGCTAGCATTCGGGCAAGGAGAGAGCGCAGGATCACAGTTGAGTGCAAAAAACTCGTTAGACCAATACATATATTTTGATATTCATGAGATCTTATTTGCAGAGTTCCCTCTTGTGTTGCATGAGTGGTTGTCAAGATTAAAGACTAGGAAGAAAAATTTCTAGAGAAGAGAAGTGATTGAATCAAATGATCAATTGGTTCATGAGATAACAAGTGTAAGTAACACCATCTCTAGAGCTGTTGATTTCTGGGTCGATGGTAATTTGCAAGGGTATATTATTGAGTTTGCAGTAGAGACTATAACCTCCTATAGTGAGGTTGAAATAAAATTTTTCCAAGGACCATGAAGAAGGTATTTTCTATCTATTGGCACATGGATAAAGATGCTATTTTATGAGAAGGGAATCTTGCAATTGAGTAGTTGAGCCGCATCCAAGAAGAGGGGATATGTCACGGAAAAGATACAAAGAAGATGGGAAATGGTGAGCTAAGATGTTCCCTGGAAGTACAGAACCTGAACTAGAAGCGAGATTCCTAAGGAGTGGAAGGAGATTCGGGTCTGGGAAGAGGAGAATGACAAGTCCTAGTCTGTTCAAAGAAAGTGAACATGAACTTCAGTCGTAGCTGGACGAAGGGTCTTGCGAAGAAGAGGAAGAGTATCAACCAATATTTGAAGTAGAAGAGTCAGTAGAATCTTTGGAGACACCAAGATCAGGGTGCAGCTACATCACACCCGGAGTATCACTAGGGCCAAGGTCTAGAGTCTCATCTCCTTAAAGATTTGTTCATATTGATAGTGCTAGTACTGCGACTAGCGCGCAGGAAGGTACACCTAAACTAGTGTATTCATCAGATAACCCTGACACCAACTCAATGGCTAGAGAAGATATTAGAATAACCACATTCAATGGGAATGGAGCAGAGGATCCAGAGCAGCATTGGTTCCTCTATGAAGTTGTTTGGATGGTTCACCTAGTTCATAACACAAACCTAAAGAAAGCATAGATGATCATGACTCTGAGGGGTCTTGCGCTAGACTGGTTTATGAATTTCTATGTAGTACTACTAGGAACACCATAGAATACCCTTAAATAAATATGACTTGCAATGATCTGTGAGTTCAGAAATCCTAAATCTGAGTCACAGTGCATCACTAAGATAAAAGAGATAAAACAATCATTAGCAGAGTCTGTATGGGACTTTGACCAATGATTTAAAACCTTGATGGAAAAAGTAAGTTTCCAAATGTTGGATGTACATCATAAGGAGTGGTTTATTGCTAATTTATTACCACACATCCGAGGCCCATTGATGCAACAAAAGATTGAATCACAAACAAAAGCGCTAGAATTGGCAATGAAGCTGGAATCTTCGCTAATCGGTGATGGTGCCGCATGAATGGTACATATTTAGTTGTAGTTGGCTAACTTGACGATACAACTTCAGGATATAAAGAAGGGAAATGAATCCCAAGAAGACGTATGGTGTACGAAATGTAGAACAAATGGACACACCAAGGATAATTGTATGACCTACATGAACTATATCTCATCAGGTGCACCAAACCCATTGAGTGCCCATGGACAACCCTGGTACTAGATATGCCATTCTAGAGGACATCACGATGAGGAGTTTCTATAGTTGCAAAATTTTGTAAGCACCCCAGCAAGCCTCTTCTGTAAATTTTGTAAATTAGTAGGCCATGAAGAGAAGGATTGCAGAGCATACCAGCTCTTGAAGGAAAAGTTGGTCGACACCTACTTGATGAAGAATGATGGGAAAAACCAATGCAAGCATCCTATCAGCCTGCGCAATTGCCACCCAATCAATATCAGAACCAGTGTCAGCCGTAGTATGCACCTCAACAATAGTATGCGCCACAAAATCATTATCAACCATAATACCAGCAGAATCAGTACCCCCCACAGTAACCACACCCATAGGGAAGGGGTGGTGGAAACTTCAAAGGTCGAGGAGGGGGAGCATTTGGTAGAGGAAGAGGTCAGGTTACATGCTATTACTATGGACAGTTGGGTTAGTATGCCAAGTATTGTTAGGAACCTGCAAAGACATGCTCATATTGTAAAGCGAAGGACCATAATGTAGAGCAGCTTCCGTAGTTGATTGCGGAGTGGCAAGCTAGGACCATTACAAGTACTAATCTTGTGCAAAATTTGAACCCAGATCCAAATCCTAACTTGAACATTCAGATGATTGTTCTTGAGCCAAGAGAGCTAATCATTTTATTCGTAACATGAGGAGGTGCTGCGACTGGAGCTGACCAGGATGTGCTGCAAGAACAATTGCAACCGTAGGTGTGACCCGTGGCGCAGAAGAAAGTACCATTCGACATTCAAAAATAGAAACAAGTATTTTTGGACGCACGAATAGAGTTCATAGAACAAGAACAACCATCAACATCAGGTGAAGTCAGGGAGATGCCTGAACGTTTCCAACAACTATTCCAGAAGAAAATCCTGAAAAAGGTCAGTAAGATTAAATCGTTTCTGTCAAGTTGCTTTGCGCTAATTCAAGATAAAGATGTTGTCGCAGAACTACAAGAACTGATAGAAGAAACCCTAGTACAGTCCCAACTAGAAAGGAGAGTTAACTGGGTTAAAAATAAATTTAAAACTAGGCACGAGTTAATAATGACTGCATAGATAGGTGACTATGACATGGATTACATCATTTTAGACCTGGGCTTAGACGTCAATATTTTGATGCAACAAAATTGGGAAAGCATGGGAAAGCCGTGCTTGGACTAGTATCTTGTCCAGTTGTGACTTGAGAATCAGGCAAAGGTCCTACCAATTGGTAGGTTGATTCAAGTCCCTTTCAACATTGAAGGGTTGCACACATTTGTAGACTTTGAAATCAATAATATTGTTGACGACACAAACCCATATCCTACACTTCTGGGGATATAATGGGCCATAGACAACCATACCATTATCAATTTCAAGAAAAGGATACTCTCATTCGAGAATTATAAGATGAGGGTAGTATCTCCGAACGATCCATTGCAAGGACAAAGATACGTCGAGCCAGTCTACAATGAGGGACATGGTGATTATCTTGACCAAATATACAATGTCACTTCTCTACAAGAAGATTATATCAATCCGATAGCAGATGGAAACCTGAGCTAGAGGAGTGCTAGTTCATGCACATCTGACTGAGGAGAGGCCTTGAAGAATTGGAAAAACTGGTTGCATGAGGTCTCTATGAGGAGATGCGCTAGAATCATAAGGTCTGTGTGATGGGTGGAGAACGAGCTACGAGATGTTCCCACCTATGAGGGTTTACCTAACCTTGTGAACTTCCTACATGAGTTTGAAGGACTTGTAACATAATCGCAACGTTTTTCTACATTAGACCATCTACTAAATTCTATGCCCGCTAGATGGTGGGGTACACACAAGCAGACCATATCAGAATGGCCACAGTGCAGAAGATTGATGGAAGTCAGATTCAGCGAAGAAGTCACCACTGTGAGTCGCAAGTACACAGGGTTGTCAAGCCCTATCAAGCACATAAATATGTGTCACACCGCATTTGCAGAATACCCACGTTAGGAATGGGTTCATCATTTCATTCACACATTGGAAATGACACACTGAAGTTGGTATACATCTATGGAGTTGTGACAAGGAACACTGGATTGGGAAGATGTAGCTAAATAGTTCGGGCACACATTTGAATTTGCTAATGATCAACCTACAGTTGATGCTGCGCTTCAAACGATAAAGGAGAAAATATTTGCTAAAATCCCTGTCGAAGAGGTGAATTCCCACAAGTGCAGTGCGGCCATCCAATAATGGATGGCCTGCTATAATCTAGCTGGAGACCCAGATGATGATCTGACTGACAAAAACATAGCAGAATCAGAGGGAACATGCGCAGTTGAAGGAAGTGGTATTTCAAGTGACTGGTTCCTCAAACCACTGAAAATCAAGAAAGTAAACATTGGGTCACCAGAGAACCCAAAGTTCACCAATATAGGAGATTATAGGGATGAAGAGATAGTTGTGAAGATCACAAAATTGCTACATGAGTATCATGACCTATTTCCTACCAATTACTTAGTTATGAAGGGAATAGTCATCGACCTGGGAGAGATGAAAATACCCTTGAAACCAGATGCTAAGCCAGTCAAACAACGACCATGTAGGTTGAATCCAAGGTATAAAGAAAAGGTAAAAGCTGAATTGGATCACATGCTTGACACATAAAATATTGAACCCATTGAGGAATCAGAGTGGATCAGCCCTGTAGTGATCCAGGATAAGAAAACCACAGGTGAAGTCAGGATCTGCGTCGACCTAAGGAAGCTTAACAATGCATGCCTTCACGGTCCATTCCCAACACCATTTACAAATGAAGTACTAGAAAGAATAGGAGGACAAGAGATGTATTAATTAATTGACGACTTCTTTGGCGACCATCAAATCAGGATTGTGAAGGAGGATCGCCATAAAATGACCTTTGTTACATAATGGAGATGCTACCAGTATACGGTAATGCCCTTTGGACTCAAGAATGTACCTGCTATTTTTTCTAGAATAGTAGTTTCTTCTTTTAAATATTTCATTCATAAATTTCTTGAGGTCTACTTCGATGATTGGACTGCGTTCGATATAGTAAGAGGCCATATTGAGAGTTTGTGCATGATACTGGACCGTTGTCACTAGTATCAAATCATGTTTAATTCCAAGAAATGTATTTTTTTCGCACCGTTTGGTGTGTTGTTGGGTCACGTTGTATGTTTGGCCCAACAAAAGTTGCGATTATCCTTGACTTACCACCACCCACATCAGTCACGCAACTCATATCAGTGCTAGGACATACAGGCTACTATAGGAAGTTTATTAAAGGATATGCAGAGATCACTGCACCTATGGAAAAGCTGTTGAAGAAAGATGCGAAGTTTCAGTGGATGGAACCTTGTCAAGAAAGCTTGGATAAATTAAAGAATAAGATGGCCACTACGCCAATACTTGTGGTCCTAGACTGGAATAAGGATTTCCATGTTCATTTCGACACATCATTTGTCGCGCTTGGCATTTTCTTAACACAACCAGCAGAGGGTGCACTTGACCACCCCATTGCTTTTGCTAGCAAAAAACTGTTGATGACAGAGAAAAATTACACCACGACAGAGAGAGAAGGCCTCACTATGGTCTATGCGCTTCAATAGTTTCGACATTACTTGTTGGGTGGACATTTCAAAAATTTCACTGATAATTCTACTTTAAAGTACCTGGTCAACAAGCCAGTGTTGGGGGGGGAAGATCTGTCGATGGCTCCTCTTGTTTCAAGAGTTTGAATTTGAGGTCATAGTTAAACTTGGTCAAATAAATTTCAGGCTAGACCACCTGTCACAGATCAGAATACGAAGTTTAATTCCATCATCCATCTTCTCAACACATGTTATGCACCTAAAGGATTATGCACTAACCAGAAGAATCATTTGGTTGTTAGAGCTACTAATTATACGTTGATTGTTAGACACCTATACAAGCTAGGTGTGGATGAGATACTGCGTCGATGTGTTTTCGACTATGAGCAACCTTGGGTAATGAGTGAAGCACATGCCGGTGTCGCATGAGGACACTATGTAGGAAAGGAAACTGCGTGCAAGATATTACAAGTAGGACTATGGTGGCCAACCATACATATGGATACTAAGAGCTTATGCAGACGCTGTGATATCTCCCAAAGAACAAGAAAACCATCGCGTTGCAACAAGTTTCCTCTTACACCACAGATAACACTTCAATACACCAGGAAAGAGGAATGGCACATGCTACATTATCACTGCAACATACTACTTAACCAAATGGGCAGAAGTCATGCTTGTTAAAGATTGCATCGCTGCGACTGTGGTGAAGTTTTTATTTGAAAATGTGGTGACCAAATTTGTCTGTCCAAAAATTATACTTAGCAACCAAGGGACACATTTTTTTAACAAAATGATTATTGAGCTTATTGCAGAGTTCCATATCCATCACAAGAATATGACACCCTATCATCCTTAGGTAAATGGAATGGTTGAAGCCTTCAACAAAATTCCTGAGAATGAATTAACCAAAGTATGTAATGTACAGAAAGTGTCAGCTGTGCTATGGTCGTATCGTACAACTTGCAAGCAACTAACAGGGCACACTCCATTCATACTGGTGTATGGACAGGAAGCTGTTGTGCCAATGGAGCACATTGTGTTGAGCCTACGGATTTCTGTGCTGATAGAGATGGCCGACTTAGATGCTGTCGAGTAAAGGTTGTTGCAGCTCATTCATATGGAAGAGGAATGCTTCGTCACAAAATTCCATCAGATCCAAGGAGAAGCAACGGCAGAAAGCATGGCATGGTCTCCATATCCAAGTTAATCCATTCAAAGTCGAAGGAATTATGTTGTTGTATGACAAAAAATTCTCCAAACATATAGGAAAGTTAAAAACAACTTGGCTAGGGTCATATACGATCGCACACATCACTGACTTGGGCCTAGTAAAACTGCAGAAAATAGACAGAACATACATCGCAGGTATGGTGAACAAGAGTCACCTGAAACATTACTATGATGGTCGTGACATACCTGACTAAGATTGCACCACACACAAAAAAAAAGAACACAAGGAAACTATTATGTCGCACGTCTGCAACAGAACCAGGAAAAGTGCAGGAAAAAGCGGGAATGACAGGCTGGTCGACAGTAAAGTGAAAATATTCAGTGAATAATGAGGCAGTTATGACAGCTAAGCATTATTAATTCGATGAGATATGAGGAGAATGAAGATGTGCATTTTGGTCCCATCAGCCGTCCTCGTCATAACTACCATAACTGCCCTGATAGGTACAACGTAGAACTCGAGTAGCTGAATTGATGAGAAACATGTCGAATGAGAATCCCACTTAATCAACAAGACCTCCATCTGCCATCAAAGTGATGAATGTAGGATGTGTGGGAGCCTATAAATATGGGCTTCATCATCAAGCTTCACTTTACTTGTACCCAGTGAACGCGAGAGAACCAGAGCTGATAATTCACAAAATTGAAGCTTGTAAGCAAAAAGAGATGGACACACATGGTAATAGAGATCTCTAGTGCAAGTGAGTTATCAGATGTGACTATTGTCATGCCATGTCCAATTGAAGAGGAAATTCAATCACCCAAAGTACAGTAGCCATAAGAACCAGAGACAATGGTGAGCATAAATCCATGGCTCTCTCCCATTCCCGGTTCAGCCCCATCAATGCCCCGGTCCAGAATCCACCCACATCCACCCCAAATCTAGGACCAACAACTTTCATCTTGGACAAATATATTCTAGGCACTTCCGCACTGCCAGGAAGGGTGCCATAGCCTTCGAAGAACAAGCGAAAGGTTCATGAAGAAATCCCTATGGAGGAAAAACCAGACTCACCACCATGCATAGAAGATGGTTTTGTCGAGGAAGAGGAGAAATTTATACAATATGTTTGGCCAAGTAGAGCTGACGCGTAGAGGGAGACACTTCCGAAGAAAGCACACACCTCTTTGGCGACACCTTGAATCCCTAATAGTGTACCTCTATCGCTTGACATATTTCCAAAGATCGTCAATATGCAGTTTGAATATTTTGACACGCGCAAGAAGGTGGGCTTAGAAAGGAGAAACTATATGAATACGGTTCTGTACAAGCCATCAGTGCCCAATTTCTTAGTGGAAATGGACTGGGCTAGTGGTGTTGATAGTGCAGGCTTACTAAATCTATTACTCATGCCACAATTTGGGCACAACATGCAGGAAACCACATATGTGAAGCAACTCATTGTCTACTTTCATAGAGGATCTTTATGGATCGACTGACCCTACCCTATCGACATTGAGCTCATCTCATTGATAACGGGCCTGTTGAAGGTCGTACATGACCTTATGCCATATTTGCAACAGAAAAGAGACACCACCAAGATGAAGCAGAAGTATAACCTTCAACACGCAAGAAGGGGATTCCTCATTTTCCCTATAGAGGAAAATATGGTAAGATTTGCAGTAAGAATATTATCTTGCAAACTATTGCACAAGATGATACCTACTGAGTGCATGATATGGGTGATAGAAATCGCAGAACAATGCTCACAAGGAGTAATCTTCAACTGGTCGCAGTTCCTGCTGAATGAGATCATAGAGGATGCCGAGCAGGAATAAGAGGAACTTAAAGCTAAGTTTTACTACTCCTAACAGCTCATTCTGCTTTCCTTTGTTCTATGGTATGACCCATCAGACTATCAGCCAATGGATGTTCCAGTGCTTTTCCTTGGCACAAAGTATCAGAACCTCTGGGAGAACAAGGAGGATACGATTCTCCAGAATGATAATAACATCGAGTTCTTTCTACATGGAAAGGCACTGCGCGATGTTACAAGGAGATCATACAGAATATAGGCAGCGACAGTGCAAAGTTATGTTGGGTTTATAAAATTTTTAGGCTGGTGTTCATAACATTATTCTGGATCCAAGTAAGACCCGTCCAAGAAAGCGCATTAGGTAGGGTTTATGATAACTGATGCTGATGTGGACGCAATCATCTAAAACTGGATGACAGAATGGCACAGCCCAGTCAAGGAGTAGATGGACCAAGGTGGAAACCAGGGAGGAGATGGCCAGGGAGAGGGCCAAGGAAACGACCAAGGGAATGGTCAGGGGAATGACCAAGATGATGGGAAAGGAAATGACAGAGGCCACAGCCAAGGAAATCAAACGTCGAGATTAGAAAATGATGATAGTGCATGCAGCAAAGATGATGATGAATCTGATGACACATCTACTGATGAGGATGTGAAGAAGGCCCAGGAAGAGGTGCATTAGCCGCAGCGCAAGAAGAGGAAAGAAGAAAAAATAGGTAACACAGTCAACTTAGCCAACGGGGACATTAACGTGTTGTTCGATGCTATTGCAGAGGTTTCAAAGTCCATATTGAAAGGAATAAGTAAGAAACAACTATGACTGACCAACCAGCTCACCGAGCATATCAACCAGCTGACATAGGCTGTAAACGAAGTTAAAGGCACTATTGAGGCTGAAACTTACAACGTAGATCCTAGTATCCCATTAGTAATACCAGAGTTGGTGCCACCGATAAAAATAGAAATCCAGGCGCGAGTAATGGAGAAGTGGATGCCTAAGTTTGAAAATGTTCTGCACGGGTTTGAGACATTGAACATGGAATTCTGTAAACTCACATTCGGTGAAGTCTATGTGGTGCAATAGGTAGTTGCGACCAAGGTATGCCTCAAAGAAAATGTGACGTTACATCAGGACACCACGCAGAAAATAAAGGTGACAACACGCACGACCCTCCTTAGAGAAAAGAATCAGGAAATTGAGTTTAGAGAGCATATTATGCTTGCACTCGCTGAAGCCATCAAAGGCATGGTCGTAGATTTCGCACCAGAAGAAGGTTAAGAAGATGACGACTCAGTCGCCAGGGTTGGTTGCCTCTCCAAGATCATGGTGGAACTCAAGAAGCAAGTGGAAGAGCTTCAGGAAAAGAAGGTACCAAGAACACCTCCTAGGGTGCTTGAACAACGAAGCAAAGAAACATTTGAGGCTGTTGTGAGGATAAGCAAAGGAGAAAAACTCTGCATTGAGGCAGTAGAATCTGTTTCTGTGATGTGGAAAGTGATTCTGGAGGATGAGACCATGGAGCAGATCAAGAAAGATGCATGCAAGTTGATGAGAATATCAACATGGTAAAGGCAAAGATGAAGAAGCTGTCTCTTAAGGAGAAGGTGACAAAAATCACTAAGATCAAGCAGCTCCAACAAGAATTCCAAGCTCTCCATGATTAAGAGTGGACTAGGAATGAGGAAACAACTGTGCACCAGTCAGAAGTAGCACAAGTTACAGGGCTTACTCAACATGTACAATAGAAGATTCAACATATCATGTAGTTGTTAGAATCAGGATTGTCGGAACATATCAATTTCGACTGTGTGGAACAATTGAGTAATCAAGTGGAGGAAGTAAATATGAAGTGGCCAAGGTGCAACAAATTTTGAAGGAATTTCAGGACAAGGTTGGTCTTGTTGCTTAGCATGAGCCTTTGTCACAACACTAAATATTTCCAAGTCATCGTTTTTTCTTAGTGCCTCCAAACGAGCCACATCTAAGTGTTGGGGGCTTGTTGGGCCAAGAAAAGTGCATAAGGAAGAATTCCCTGCACAAGCGTAAGAGGAAAAAATGGGCCCACGACGGAGAAAAATAGGTAAAGGAAGAAACATGAGCGCATAGCTGAGGAAGCTGCGATGAGGAAAGGTAGATCCAAGGTGATGGAAGATGCAGGTAGAAGAGTTAAAGTAGAACAGGTTAAAGTCAAGGAAGACTGCAGAAGGACTGCAGCTAGTTATGACCTGTAAAAACAGGCTAAAAGACGTTTCCGCGGATAGTTAAAGATGTGGTTAATGTAATGCAGGACTTTTGACACCAGTTTTTCCTGTCATTAACGTAATCGCGGATATTTTGTAGCTAATTGCGTCTGTAATAACTAAGCTATACTCAGTCGACCTTGCACGGTCTTGTAAATACGATAAGTAGAGGAACGTGCTCTATATAAGGGTTTGGTAAGTTAGACGCAGTTTGAAGAGTAGAAGTGTTATTGACTTGGAAGAGGAGTCTAGTAAGAAGTAGAAGGCTGTTGAGCCACAGATCTATAGCTAAGTGCACAGACTATTAGTAGAAGTAATCTGCAACTGAATGTGTAGATGGTCAAGTAGAATAGTCGATCCAGGCTGTGTGTAGATCAGTAGGAGTAGATAGAAGCAATAAACTAGAGAGAATGAGAGCAAGAAGATTGAGTCAGATAGACCTATCTTAAGAACAGTTTGCAAGTCGTAGGTGGCAAGGTGTTACACACTGGAGGAAATTTCAACTCAAAATGGGCCTCCTAAGGAAAATTAATAAAATAATAGTTAAAATAATAAAATAATATTTATTAATTTTGGAGGAAGAAAGAAAAAACTACTTTTTTGTTCGTATTTTTGACATATCTCCCTGTGTTTTTACTCAAATTTTGACCGGGAGAGCTCGTTGGATGCAGAATTAAATTCCACATCCAACAAGTACCCACTCGACATACTTTTGATGGGAATTGGTACCCCAAAAACAAGAAATACCTGAAAAAGTGATGATGATGTCATCATCACATTTTTTCAGGTATTTCTTTTTTTGGGGGTAGCAATTCCCATCAAAAGTATGCCGAGTGGGTACTAGTTGGATGTGGAATTTAATTCTACATCCCACGAGCTTTGTCGATCGAAATTTGAGTAAAAACACATGGATATATGTCAAAAATACACAAAAAAGTAGTTTTTTTATGATACCTATCCCGAAATTTATATTAAAAAATTGTTTAAGAGGTGCTCCTTTTTTAAATTTTAAAGCATTTTGATTGGCTAATACATGATGACATGGAATTTATATTATTTTTGGAAGGACCATTTTAAATTGAAATGTCCTCTAATGTATATTTCTCATGCCAGATGAAGAGCACCTTGGTGGTTTTTCCCAGATGGGTTTCCAAGTTATTTCCTGTGTTGAGTGATTGAATGCTTATGTGAATACTAAGTGTTTTATTACTTTGTATTGTTACAACTACTGTTGAATGTATGTCGCAATATTACCAATTAGTGAATGAATGAATGCTTCAAGCATTGTCGACATGTTATGTATAATTTCCTGGTTAAATCTGCTAAGTTACAATATAAGTCGCACACTGATGTAATGGAGGACTTTGAGGCTGTGGATTACTCTAGTGATCCGTTGGAAAGCACTGACATATGGGGAGTGACAGGTGGAGGATTTCTGGAGCAGGAGGTGGACATCCCAAGGCTGGGACCGGATGCACTTGCTTTGGCTAAATCAGGGCCGTTGGTTCTGGAGGCTGTTACCTCTCTCTCGGATTTCATTGTCTCGCCGGGGGGTCAGTTTTCTGAAGGTTTTCAGGGGAACAATTCACTGCCGAATGATTTACTGGATAGCCCATGCCGGCGGATGACTAGTAATTGTTCCATTAATTTAGGGTTTTCGTTACCTGGATTTTCGGAAGGGTTTGAACCTGTGGAGGCTCTTGCTCAGGCGTTTATTGATGAGGGGGAGGGAAGATTTCTGCAGGGCGGTGGGGTTGGAGGTTTCTCTCCAGTGGTCGATAGGAGGTTTCCTTTGGGTGTAGCGGAGCAGCGTGGTTTCGGCTCCCCTCGAGGGGTCTCCACGGCCGAAGGTCGAGGGCTTTTGGAGGGTTTGGCCGGCCATAAATCTGTGGTTGATGGTTCGCCAAAACGTCGTAGAAAGAACTGGATTAAAACCAAAAAGCTTCGTAATTATGCTGTGGGGGAAGACCTAGCTTGGGATGGTGTATTGCAGATGGTGAATTGCACACTGGTGGGGCGAGCTATGGGGCGGAAATTTGCAAAAAAGACTGTGCAGGAATGGGCCAGGGATTCTTGGGGGGAACAGTTTGGATACACCCCGAAGGTGGTGATGCTGAATCGTGGATGGTTTGCGGTTAAACTGTCAAAGGAGGAGGATCTCAACTGGATCCAAAGCAAGAGTTGGCACATTAATCATTCTCCTGTTCTCTTGAAAAAATGGAACCCTTTATTTGATGCAAGCAAAGAAAAGGTGGACGAAGTTCCGATTTGGGTAAGAATGCCTTCTCTTCCTCTACATTTCTGGGACTTGTACCATTTCAGGAGGATTGGAGATATCTTGGGTACTTTTCTGGAGGCAGACTTATCTTTTTTGGAAACCCAGGAGCAGAAGGTTGCCCGTATTTTGGTGAACATTAACCTTAGGGAAGGTCTCGCAGAATCTATCAATCTGGACTGGGGACCGGTGATCATTCCAGAAATCCTGGATTACGAAAACGTCCCCTTCCGTTGCCGACGTTGTCACGCATATGGTCATCCGGCTTCTGAATGTACTTTACCAAAGCTCCATTTTGGTGTTAGAAAGAAAGGACATGTGACTTCAACTGAGGGGCAGCCTGAGAAGATTGCTGAGCCTCCTGGTTTAGCACACATTCATGTTGAAGAACCTGCCTGCGATCCGGTACGCGAAGAACCTATCATTTCTAGCCCAGCTAGTGCCGAAGAACATCCTGTTTTGAATGCTCAGGTTCAAGATATGGTATTGGTCAACTCTCCTAAGGTTCCTTCTTGCCCGGGTATTTCTACTCCTCCTTTGTCTCCTCATGTTAATTTGTTCCTGAATCATGTCTCTTACTTAGGCTGTGACTAGATTGAGGGTTTGAGGAATCTGTCTTTTTTGGGTCGGGTGGGCTCTTCCTTTCCTCCTTTTGTGCCCACTTCTACACCTCCTCCTATGCCCTCTCCTTACATTGTTGAGGTGGATTCTGCCCCTGCTGGTTTGGCTCTTAGTGCTCCTGAACTGTTTCTAGCTGTGACAGAGCCCTCCAGTGTTTGTTTGGAACCTGACCCTGGAACTCCTTGTGAAGAACCTTTTCCCTCCCCTACTGAATCTTCGGATTCGGTCTATTTCTTAAGGTCAAGATCTAAGATGGTCTCAGGTTTGGCCAAATCATCGCCTGTTCGAAGGGGTAGGGGTAGGAAAACAAACCTCTCTAAGGCTCAGTCTAGAGCTAAGGAGGATCTTCTGGATGGAAAACAGTTAACGATTGAATCGTCCCTTAGAGCGAAGAAGGCCATGAAAAGAGGTCGGAAATGAAAATTATGTCCTTCAATAGTCGAGGGCTGGCTGGGCCTGTGAAGAAAACAACCTTCATTAGGGTGCTTACTCTTGAACATCCTGATGTGATTCTGCTACAAGAGACTCTGGGAGTAGGTGAAGTGATTAAGGAGCGACTTGAACTATGGTTGCCTGGGTGGTCTTTTATTACTCTTGATGCTATTGGTCGTTCTGGGGGATTGGCTGTGGGATGGAGGAAGTGTTGTGTTAAGCTAGTTAATGCTTGGGGGATGGAATCTGTCTTAGGAGCAGACCTTCACTCTGAAGAGCTGGGGTTCACTTTTCCAGTGATTAATGTATATGGGCCTTACTTGAACAGAGGACTTTTTTGGGATAATCTGCTGCAACATCC